>CANSZD010000438.1:0-146879 GCA_947648045.1 Beta corolliflora
CAAGTTCTGTAACAATTTACATGTAAGCTAAGGACAGGCTACAATGTAGATATGATATGTGACCTATGTTACTCGGACTCTTTCACCTCAAGTATCCGTGCAGGATTCTCAATACTCTAATGTGGGAAGGTCACAAATTAAATAAAAATCAATAAAGAATGCATAATGCAATCAATTTATCAGTAATGATCATTGAAATTATGTATGTGCAATAGCTTTATGGGGCTACTAATTGAGTTCTTAGAGCAACACAATTCATGACTATTTGTCAACTAACCGAGTTCTTAGAGCAATACCATTCGGGACTAATTGTCATTGAATTCTTCGAGCAACAATATTCCCTCAATCTAGAAATGATTGTCAAGTTGTTTCATTACTCCACAATTAAAGCCTTAACATAGTTTTCCCTTAAATACCTTTTGCAATGGTTGTGTGACACCTATCCTCTCTCCATTACTCAATTAAGTAGAGATATGTTAGGAAATCCCATCTTTAGACGTTGTAGAATAGCATATTCAAATATTATATCCGGACATGAGTGCTTTTATAGTTTTACTGGAGTATCTTTATACATTCTTAGCTAGAATGGCAACCCAAATGGAAAAACGGAATAGGTAGGAAAAATGGTCCAAATGGATGGCTCCCTCATTTGGCATCAATAAAGTTCATGTCTTTTCATTGACACACTTACTTAGTAAATGCACCGATTAAGGACCAACTAACTTAGAACAAACTTAAAGGTGACCATTGCTATATTGAGAAAGATGGAAAAGATTAGACGGAGATAAAGCCGAGATATAGAAAACATACTTTATACTTTGCGACGATTTGCACGAATCAGAATCGCAAACCTAGCTCAAAGAAATTAAATGAATGTATTACATAATTTGTCATCATAATCAGTATCTAACCTCAATTAAAATAGCTAAGACTTCTTACTTCCTTTAGAAACCACGAAATGTAATATTGCAGTTCATACTCTTTATATCTGATGAGATAAGAAAAAGTAGAACTTTATATGCACCAGAGCAAACAACCAAGTGCTCTTCAATACAACTCCTTTGCACGTTAAATTAAAGAATTTTCTAGTTTTGTCAAAATGATATAATTAAACTAATTTTTTTGCATTCAATTACCTAAGCTAGTAAGTTTGGAGATAATTTTTTTTTTCTAACCGAATGAGAGACATCTTACGTTTTTCTTTCTTAAGGATTTTTTTCTTACTTGATTGAAAGAATGAATACCGATCGGAGTTGGATGAATCATAGTGGGATAAAGGATAGGCGAAAACCGGAGTATAAAGCAGGGTTCGATGAGTTTCTAGAGTTTGCTTTCAAAGAAAAAAGTGATGAAACATCATTGAAATGTCCGTATGTGAAATGTAGATTACTTTTTGCCCAAAATCGAAAAGTAATGCAAATTCACTTACTAGTACATGGTATCGATAATGGTTACAATCCATGGGTGAGTCACGAAGAATTAGTTGAGCTTGAAGGCGAAACAGGGGTGGTTTCAGATAACGAGGAAAATGAAACAGAAATGCCCTTTAACGACATGGCTCCATTAATTTTTGAAGCGACAAATGCATGGAATTCAACTACTTCTTCTGTGCTCGATGATAATGGAAACAATAAAGAGTCAGACAATCATGAATATCCTAAGGAGTTAATGACATTAGTAGAAGACATGGAGGTCGAGTTGTATCCGGGGTGTACCACATTCAAAAGATTAGAGTTTATTATCTCATTGCTACACAATAAAGTTAGCAATAAATGGAGTGATAAATCTTTTTCAATGTTATTGAAGACCTTGCATAGGGCTTTTAACTATGACAAGAATTTTCCTGCAAATGCTTATGAAGCAAAAAAATACACAAAAGCACTGGGGTTAAATTATGTAAAGATCGATGCTTGTGTTAACCATTGTATTTTGTTTCGAAAGGAATTTGCGAATGAAGAAAAATGTCCTAAATGTCTGGCTCCTAGATGGAAGGAGAAAGTCGTGCAAATGATGAGTATTCAGATGGCGAGGATGTCCAAAAGACAACTCGAGTTCCTCAACAGATCTTGCGTCATTTCCCCTTAATTCCACGACTACAAAGGATGTTTATATCTTCCAAGTTAGCAAGGCATATGCGATGGCATAAAGATGATAAGAAAGATGATGGGATAATGAGACACCCCGCAGATTCAGAAGCATGGGAGTCTTTGGACACACCATTTTCAGACTTTGCTAAAGATGCACGTAATGTACGATTGGGTTTAGCTAGTGATGGGTTTAATCCTGGGGCTAACATGAGTAGTAGATATAGTATGTGGCCAGTGATGTTGGTGTCGTACAATCTACCCCCCGTGGATGTGCATGAAGAGTGATAATATGATATTATCTTTATTAATTCCTGGTCCTAAATCTCCAGGAGATGATATAGATGTATTCTTGCATCTTCTAGTAGATGAACTTAATGAACTGTGGGAGTTTGGGGTAAAACGTTTGATGCCTATGCGAAAGAGACTTTTAATATGCGAGCGGTGTTGTTATGGACCATTAATGACTTTCCAGCTTATGCTAATTTGTCTGGTTGGAGTACCAAAGGGGCCCTTGCATGCCCTAATTGTCATTTAGACACAAAATCTCATTATTTGAAGCATGTACACAAATATTGCTATATAGAACATCGAAGGTGGCTACCAATCGATCACAAATGGAGGCTCAATAGGAGCTCCTTTGGTGGTAAGGTACAAAGGGGTCCTCCTCTAGTTCCTCTAACGGGGTTTGATGTTTTGGAGCAATTAAATGGATACTCAAATGTGGAGTTCGGAAAAGCTTCTAAGGGAAAACGCAAGAGAGGTGAAAGATATATCGTGCATCAATGGAAAAACGTAGTGTCTTCTTCCAATTACCTTATGGAGACATCTCTTAGTTCGACACAACTTGGATGTGATGCATGTGGAAAAGAATGTTTGTGAAAGTATATTAGGCACAATGCTTGATTTACCGGGAAACAATAAGGACTCCTTAAATTCCCGACTAGACTTAAAAGACATGAAAATGCATGATAAGCTACGTCCAAAGTCACTTGGGAATGATAAATGGCAAGTCCCACCAGCACCTTACAACTTGACTTTGAATGAAAGGAGAAAAATAGTCACATTTCTATCCAAATTAGCTTTTCCAGATGCTTATTCATCAAACATTTCAAGGTGTGCCTCCTTGCAAGACGGAGAGGTAATGGGAATGAAAACTCATGATTTTCACGTTTTCATGCAAGACTTACTAACACCTGCCTTCTAAGGTGTTTTAGATGAGAATGTTCTAACACCTTTACAAGAGCTCGGTCATTTTTTCAAGCAATTGTGTTCTAAAACCTTAAAGATAGAAGAACTAGAGAAGATGGAAATGAATATAACAATCACCTTATGTAAGCTGGAGCGCGTATTCATTCCTGCCTTCTTTGATGTGATGATACATCTCCCGATTCACTTAGCTCTTGAAGGCTAGAATGGTCGGTCTTGTACATTATCGTTGGATGTATCGCTTTGAAAGTTCAGTTGTTAGTAGTTATGGTTATCATAGGATTGTATACATGTAGTGTGTTTTACTAATATTTCTCTTTTAGGGCAATGCGAACGTTCAAATCATTCGTGCGGAACAAAGCTCACCCAGAAGCTTCAATTGCTAACGGGTACATTGAAATGGAATGTCTGACATTTTGCTCGAGATATATGTCTAAGATTGAGACATTACACAATCGTCCAGATCGAAATGATGACATTAACCATCCTCAATCCCGTATCTTGTCCGTCTTCTCTAAAATAGGCAAGCCTTTTGGGAAGGCAAGTCTAGTAAATGACTGCTAAGGAGAGACGAGAAGCTCAACTTTATGTCATGTTTAATTGTGATGAAGCAAAACCTCTCTTGACGTCAGTGTGATTCTATTTGTCATGCATAAGGATTTTTTTCATTAATAGAACTAATTAGTTGCTTACATTCTTATGTCTAGTGAGTATGAGCATGTACCAATTTCTCAAAGGATTGACCTTTGCAAGTGGTTTCAAGATAGAGTAAGTGAACACATTGGTTTTATTTTTTGTATCTTTTTTTTTGTTTCCGTGGTTAACTAAGAATGATATGTAGATTACAAAGCTATGAAAAGAAGGGCATCCAAGAGTTACCGAAGAATTGTTGTGTTTAGCACGAGGATTGATGAAAAGTGTTGTCACTTTTGATGGATACGTCATTAACGGGTTTAGATTTCACACCAAAAAGCGGTAAAGAAATCGAAAAACTCAAAATAGTGGCGTAGTTGTGAAAGGGGACGAGGAAAGTGGGCAAAAGGATTTTAATGGGGTTTTAGAGAAGGTTATTGTACTAGAGTATGATGCTCTTAAGAATAGAACTAGTCCCAATATCGTGTTGTTTAAGTGTAAGTGGTTTAATGTGTTCGACGAGGGAAAATCACTAGTGGAAAAAAACACAAGGGTCGCGATGCAAGGGCCGCGGTTAATTATAAAACGGCCCTTAATAGTGAAGGGCTGCGGTTAGCCCAAAACCGCAACCCTTTATTGATAAAAGGGGCTGCGGTTAATTCAAAAACCGACCCCTTAAATTAAGGGCTGCGGTTTTTGGGCTAACCGCAGCCCCTTAAACAACCCAAAAATGAAATAACCCGCTAAATCGAGTTACTCCCTTCGCTGAACCCATTTCTCTCTCCCATTAACCCATCTCTCCTCCTCTCACCTCATATTCTCTCCCCTCTCACCGCATATTCTCCCCCCTCTCACCCTTCTTCGCCGGCGGTTTAGGGTTCTCTGTCGAGGGTTCGCAAGGGTTTAGGGCTCGCCGGCGAGGGCTCGTAAGGGTTTAGGGTTCGCCGACAAGGGCTCGCAAGGGTTTAGGGTTCGCCGGTGAATCCACACCGGGTTTCATTTGCTGCCACCACCGGTCCTCCCTTTGCCTCTTTCGCTCTCTCCTCGATTTGTTCTCGTTGCTACACTCGAGTAACCTCACCGCACTTTGCATCGGAGCCGTGCGGCCTTGCGGAGCTTTCCTCCCTTGCGGATGTCGTCACCGGGTTGGTTTCTAATTCTCGTCCTTTTTTTCTTTGTTGTTTTGTTGTTTGACTTATCGACGAAGACTTCTAGCTGTGAGATGTGTTGTGCGGGATGTGAATCATGAGGTTTATGATTTGTTCTCTTCGGGTTATGTTCAAAATCTATTATGGGAGACTTTCTTATATACACTTTGTAATCAAAGCCTGGTTTTTGCAAGGTAGATACAAAATTCTTGACCTTGATTTTTCAATCTCAAGGCTATTAGCTATCTCAGATTCTTTTGGCCCTGATGTATTGGGATGGCTGGTTACTGGATCATTTAGACTTGTAGCTCTTGTGTTTGTGCTTCTTAAGTGGCAGAGAAGAACATCTCTAAATTGGGTTAAAGCTGCTCCTAGAGCAAAGAAAAAAAGCATGGAAAAAGCTAAAAGTTCCATTTTCAAATCATACATGGGCTGAAGATTATGGTTCTCCGAATTGACCTATCTACATGTTGTGTTTGCCTGACTTCTTTTGTCATTTTTACAGAATTTAGGCACAAAGACAGTGTTTCACAGAATTTTGGATTCTTGTATCAGCAATGAGCTTCAGCATGAATTGGTGTAGCAGCATTTGATAGAAGATGTTATAGATACTCTTCTTTTCTGTCTTCTCACTATCTTTGCTATTCCTTTGCATTTGCCTTGATTTCTTTCTTTCATTTTTTTTATCACGCAGTACTTCTCATGTCTGCTGGTAAAAAAACATCAATCTAAATGATATGATTTTATCAGGTGCCATTCTCATAAATACCTCTTTTGTTGATAGGGTGCAAATTGTGGCAACCTCCAAGTTTTGAGAAGTTCTGGTTTGATACACACAAATCTGGAAATGTTTCGGAGAAGCCCGAAACAGTGGAGAAATACGTAAGTTTAAGTTAGTAGATTTTAAAATCTTGTAGTGTGTTACAATGTTATGAGCAAATTCATCATTGTCAAATTAATCATATTATAAGATTAAGTAAATCTATTATAAGATTGATTTCCAATTGATTTTTATTAGGAGATGATTAAGAGGACTATTGAAGATAATCCGGAGATGGAGATATTTAACGTCATCGAGTCTTGTTTTGGATCTCAAAACAAAGGAAACGTGGCTGGTTATGGTGGCTCCGTCAAGCCGAAAGAAATTAGGGGAGCTCAACCAAGTCGATCGGAGCTTCAAAGGAAGTTGAAACAAGCCGAGAACGCTAATGAAGCACTATTAGGACGGCTAGAAGATGTGGAGACTCAAAACAGATTGTTTAATAGTCGTTTGAATGACTTTGAAGCCAAAGTTGAGGGGAGATTGCAAAGCTTTCGGATTTTTTTTATGCTTAGAGGTAAATCATTCTTTTATCTATTCTCGTTATGCGGTTCTTTGTTTGTTTTGTTACGTCGTTTATGCCGTTTCATCTGTTTTTGTTCCTAAATGTATACACCCATTTTTTCAGAAACTTTGTGTTATAAGTTTCTGAAAAAACGGGTGTATTTTTCATTGCCATGTTATGGAGATATAATTTGTACTTTTCCTGTTTCTGGTAGCCAGGGATCAACACTCAATGCGTTGTGTTCTCTAGAGAAAATTGGATGCGGATTAACATTGATTAATGACGATCATGATTGCTGCTTGGTTGTTATGTGCCATCTTGAAATAATGAACTAATGTTTCATATAGGTTCTAAATTACCAAGTATTACATTGATTTCTTTCATACATGATTTGAGTAATTAGTGCAATGTAATTTGTTGAATATGGATTACGCCATCTTTGTAAGTCCGTTGTAATGCATAAAATGTTGCTATAACTTAAAAACTTCAACGTATAGGTAGCATTCTCTATATTATTTTTGTTTTTTTTTGTTTGAAGGTGCCCCTTTTCATCCTTCACGTTGCTGGTTGTTGTAATTAATTGTCAAATCTTTGTTTTGCAGTTGCTCTTGGAGGCACTGAAGGGCAAAGTGAAATGTTGGAGACATTCCTTAAAACACATTGAAGCTCAAGAGGTGGATTTCTCCGGGTTACTCTCTTCTTCCGAGTTGGAAATCAAGTTCGGACTATCTCGGTAGTCGTCTCGCCGCGGGCAAACCACTAGTTGTGTAAAAAACATAATTTGCAATGAAAAATGATACTTATATATATATATATATATATATATATATATATATATATATATATATATATATATATATATATATAACTGTTTGGGAACATTTTAGAACCAAAAAAATGCAAAAAAAAAAAAATTTTATTTTTATTTTTTTTGGGTCACAAGGGTCAGGTCAGGCAAAAAACCGCAGCCTTCTGTCAGGTTAAGGGCTGCGGTTAAGGGCCAAAACCGTAGCCCTTAAACACCAAGGGCCGCGGTTTTGGCCCTTAACCGCAGCCCTTAACCAAACAAGGGCTGCGGTTTTTGCCTCGACCTGACCCTTAACGCGCTAAGGGTTGCGGTTAACAACCGCAGCCCTCTTCCTAAATACCAAGGGTCGCTAGTCTAATTCTTTGCGGTCAAAATACGCGACCCTTGGGCCCCTTTTGACCGCAGCCCTTGGGCCCCTTTTGACCGCAGCCCTTGGGCTTTTTTCCTCTAGTGAATGGATTAAAAAGGGTAATTTAGGAGCAGTGCTTATTAATGTTACTCAGAGGTTAAAAACCAATGAGTCATTACCATTAGCTTCTCAAATTGAGCAAGTCTTCTATGTACCATGTCATAATGAGCCTCAATGGAGATTTGTTATTAAGGCAAATCCAAAGAACTTTTTTTATTTCCCTAATGACGAAGAAACTGAAGAAATTGAATCATTATGTGTAACACCCCGTATTTTTATACCCATTTAGTAATTGTATTAAATTATTTAATGAAAATAATTTCAGATTTCTTTTATTTAAAATACTTTTTTTTTTACTAGCTTTGACTTTACCCTATAAGTGGTAAAAAATAAACTCCTAAATTTACTAGGTTAAGTTAAGTACTAATACTTATCATATTAACATTACAAGGAGAGAGAAAGTAGAAAAAGAAAAGAAAGAAAGAAAAGAGTGTACTACATCCAACTCCTCCATAACTCACGCCAACATCTTATACTTCTCTTCAATTCCTTACCTCCATCAACATTAAAACTACAAAATTTCCACCAACCATCATCATACTTCAACCATCATTCGTCCATCTTCACCACTTCGCGGGTTGTGGATTTGTTTTCGAAGAAGGGAAACATTGTTCTTGGGCTTGCGTTTCGGGTCGAAAAAGTCGGATCAAAGAAAAGATTTTCGGGTTCTTTTGTTGAGTAATTTCACCTCATTATTTCCCCTAATCAAGTAAGTTATAATCTTAAGTTTTAATTTCGTATTTGGTTGATTATTTGAATTTGGGGTTTTTGATAAATTAGGGTTCTTAACAAAAATCAATTTAGGGGAAATTTCTATTATGTGAAATTTATATAATTGGTTTATGTTTCCTGTTTAATTCGACTTAGTTAATGTATTTTCGAGTTGGGTTTGCGAAATCATTATTTCCAAAGTATATTCTAAAATTTGTGATATGTGGGATTGTTTGTTAATCCCCTGGTTCGAATTATAATATTATAGTTGTTGAGCAACAAAAATTATCAGGAATTAATAAGATTTAGTTAGCATAATTTCGAGTTTAATTTGCTAATTATTAGTTTCAAGATTTGTTCCAAAATCATTGTTATGTATCGGTTGTGGCTGCCAAATTTTAGTATAATATTATAGTTGTCTGTTCAAAGCAAAATTTATGAGTAATTAGTATGAGTTTGATGTAGTATGGAGATAATCAAGTATGGTGTTTTAAATTATAGTTTTGTTGTTGATTGTTGGTGTGCTGTTGTTGTGGTGTGTTGTTGTGGTGCTGTTGTAATGTTTAAGTTGTTTTATTATTAGAGTCATAGTTAGCAGGCAAGTAAGTTTATTCCCTTGAGCCTATGAATTCAAGGTTCTATCGCAGTATTACTTAGTGTTGGAATGTATCATATATAGTTTATGAACTAGGTGATATGATCATGTTCATTGAGTTTTGATATGATAACTTTTGTTCCCTTTGAATTGAATTGAATTGAGTTAAGTTGAGTTGTTTTCAAAATTAGCCCAAGCTCCATTAACTAGGTTATGTCGTTTATGTGTAAAGTATGTAAAGTATAGTCAAGTGATTTATACTATATTATATTATATTGTAGATCGCGGGTTCGTAGAAGAACCTTTTTGACTTGTGATTGAGATTGGTTGACTGTGGTTTGCTAATAAGGTAAGATTTCATACTAAGCTTGTACAGATTATTTCATAAAGTATTTCATATTGATTTGGCATTTATATTAAGTTTGGAATCGTTTTTACGATGCTATTATGGAGCTTTTAATTGTTTTGACGATATTTATATCCAAATAATTTATGAGACCAAGAGTTGTGACCATCGATTTAGTACCTATGGAGATCTCCAAATTCCTTTGTTTATTTTGAAACTATGTTTTTAGGAGAAAGTACCTCTCCCTATGTGGATTGTTCATCACCATTAAGACCACCGGTAGGTGCGTGTTAATGATGAAGAATAATGTACGAAAGTTTTAATCATTGTTTTGATTGGAAGTTGGATCCATCCCTACCTTGAGGTAGATTTTTGTGACCTAGTAGGTTGTGCATAAAGCTGTAACCTTGAGGTTGTGACCTTAAGTAAGACTAAATAAATGAAAGTATTAACAATTTGAAAAGCCGAGGTAAGATTGAGATAAGGGATTACATGTGGTTGTTGTGTATGGTAGTTGTTGTGGATCCCTCTTATGTGGATGTTTGACTTGATAAAGTCAATTAGTTTTGTAAGTGTGGAACTAGTTGAGTTCCATGTTTGACTCAAGTTAAGTTGTGCTTGCTTCCATGTTTAGAATGATTGGCTAATAAAGGTAAACCATTTCGAGTATATCCGTGTTGGGTTGTGATTTTAAGTTTGTGCATAGCCGAGAGTGTGCTATAAGTTCAAGTTTGAGTCGCATAATGCGAAATTTAGTCCCATTTGTTAACGGGAACTTTGGAATGACATTCCGTCTTGATGTTAATTTCTATCGTCACCTATTTCATTTAAGTATCTAGCTCGTCGGTTTTTATGTTCGCATCAGGACGAACTATTATAGTAGATAAGGGTGAGCCTTATTCCATTCAAAGTGGCACTCCCTTTTATTTTTTGTTCTTGTGTGTGTTGTGGTGTTAGACCCACCCACCTCCCGTACTTTGTCCATCTTTTGGCGTTGAGAATGTTTAGTGATTAACTACTTGATTCTTGAATTGCAAACTGATTGAGTTGCGTGATGGCATGCACGAATTGTAGTTGGTGTGAATTGTTAATTGAAAACCTTACAGGGAATGGTTTGGTTATGTCTTGGATATGCTAGTCTTGTTGACTAAGTGCTATGAATTGAATTGTTAGTGTATGATTGTGTGTTGGGGCTATAACAAGAGTTGAAACTCGAGTTATTAGCTCTCTTGGTCATGCTTATAGACCTTACTTACGTGAGTTTAAAGTAGTCTAGCGAGTCATGAGATGACTATCTACTGTAAGTTGTCGTGTTATGTTGACTTTCATGGGAGTATTCGTGGTGAAGTGGATAGCTAAGGGAAAAAAAATTTTGTCCAAGTGGGTCGGTTTCTCGTAGCATACTCGTGACTAGGCAAAGTCAGCTCATAACGTGTTAAGGGTCAACCGTTTGACCACGGTAAAGTATTACTTGTTTATTTGGCGGTGTCAAGGAGTCGGTTTGAGACCATTATAGAACAACTAGTAAGCTGTCATGTATCTAGTAAGGCTATGGAGTGGTGACATATGCAAGGCATAATGTTAACTCGAATCATGTCGATGGTGGGGCGCGTAGTTCCCCGTTATGTGATTTGCTTAGTAGTAATCAAGGTCTAATAACACTAAAATGGTTAGCGAGTCTAATGTAGGCTGGTTTAACGAAGAGAGTCTCTTCTCACTGAGTTTAATGTTAGGAGTATAAGTTGAAGTAATCTAAGTCTTTGGTTTAAAGTCATTGCAAAGTTCTTGATTGGCAGTCACTAATCTTAAATGACAAGCCACAAGTTCCACAGGTTTCTTGCACTTGTCTAATGAAATGACTGTAGTTGTGGAGTTATAGTTGTACCAGGTTAATTGGTTAAGAACCTCGAGATAGCTTGGTTATAACTTATAACAAGCTCTCCTTTGTGTCGCCCTGGGGCGTTAGACGCCCACTTAAAGTTGAACAAATCGTCGTTAATGACCTAGAGGCTATTAGGAATGGTTTAATGTGCGCAAACTCAATTTACTTAAGTCTTGTCCGAAGAATGAGACTAAGTTATTATAGTGGTCAGAGTGTGTAATTGATTAATTTGATTAAGTTTTAAGTGAGTAAGGGTTACGTGTATCATGTCGCAAGTCTATGACTAGTTGTTTGGGTCGAAACTAATGAATTTAGTAGAAACTAAGGAAGTATAGTGGACCATATCTATTTCATGAAACTTGAGAAGTGAGTTTAAGTTAACTCTTGATTGCTATGTTTGGAGTGTTGAGTATCGGTAGGCAAGGGTAATACCACCATTATTGTTGATGGAGTCGTTAGTTTATGTGATTCACGTATCCATGCATGACTTGAAATTTTATTTCGTGAAACTATAGTGTGTGAACAGTTTATGATGTGCTATGAATGTGTGTTAGTTTTGAGACATGGTTCTAAAAAGGAGTTTTGTATAAAGAAAGCTTTAGTTTCATGTAAATAGAGCATATCATTTTCTATAGTACCTTAGTAGCTCGATTTGGCCCTATTTGGTCAACGAGTAAGTTACCCTACCAAAGGCTATGTGAAATTGTTCAATTTGTTTGTGAAGTGTGTGAAAGTGATTTAAATACGTTTCAATTAAGGTTGTGGATTCGTTCTCGAATCGATCTAGAAATGGTTTTTTTACAACGATTTGAGTGAATTTTGGAAAAGTTAAAAATACGTTTTTGAAAAAGTTTTGAAAGGGGGGCAAGTGTAACGGCCCGCTCCAAATAGCGACTTAATTAAGACCTAATACGCTAATTACGAGGTTAAGCTACTAATTAGAGAGACTGTTAGGGCGGACTTCCGCACCTTCCCTGCCAGGGAAAGTTAGGAACTCCCATAGTATCCAAGCATGTTACGAAAATAAGTTATAATAAAATAGTTATTACAATATTTTTTAAGTACTCAAATTACAATTTGGACATACATGTTTATCTTGCAAGAATCATCATATAAAACAAATTATCTCATAGCAGGGGACTAAACACATTGATCACGACTTCACATGTGCACACAGGAGCTAATCCGAATATTCTCTCTAATTCTGCAAAACAAATGAATCTGCCCCCACCAAAACAGGTTCAAAGAACAAAACAGGTCAGCTTACGCTGGTACACAAGTCCCACTGATTCCAAAATAATAAGGTGGCTGAAATTACGCACTCGTTTCTTACTTATATTCAAAGCATAAACTTATCAATTCCATAAATACATTTTTGTCTTGCTCATAAATTCATTGATACGTCAAGATACTTTTACTTTTATTCAGAAATACGCCTATACTTGCTCAGAAATATGTTGATTCTTTCCTTTAAACTTTCATAGAAATACGTTAGCATATACCAGAGCAATTTTCCAAGAATTATCTCAAGACATCCCATATCATTCTCAAAACATAACACAAATGATAATCTTAAACTCATCACAAAACATAGCATAACTCTAGGGAAGGAACACGGATGGAGAAGGCTAAGCCACATCTCCAGACTCTTAAGGGACGTCTCCCCACCTTTCTTATTTTCTGCTTGCAAGACTTCTAGGTCATGACCCTACATAACGAAGCAATACCCGCTCCGGAGCAATACCCGCTCTACACACATAATGAGCAATACTCGCTCTATAAGTGTTGTTAATCACTGCTTATGCAACTACTTCCCCTTATAAGACGAAACTTACTTATACAAGATACTTATACTCAAATACTTAAATTCTTCTTCATAATCACTATCTCGACCTTTATAACAAAGTTTAACTTATGAAAACAAGTTTCGGAAAATAAGCTTGCTATGTCAAGTTTCATTATTTCGGAGAAGTGACTTAATAACAAGGTGTCGGAAACGACATCATGGTTATCCAAAGTGGTTTATAAAGTGATCAACAAGATATGGCAGCATGAATAGGTTTCTACAAGAGGTTCTTAAATATATGAAATGACTACGCCACACAAGTAAACAAAAGATCGATTTCACGGTTTTGGTGTTATATTAAAATGTGGTGGTTTAGGTGTGAGATTATATAGTAACTTCTATGTTTAGCTAAGTGTTTGGGTAGGTCAACAAACAAATAGATATATGCAGCAGGTATTCAACATTTAAAGGTACTTAATGAACCAAAGAAACATGGTTTAATCGATTCGGGAAACGACTAAGCAAAATCGTGTTTTAGGTGTTTTTTTTTAATCAACTAATTGAGATTATGTGTGGCGTTCAATGAGGTAATTGAAGCAAAAGTTATCTTACAACAAAGATATGAATGCTCCAGGGTATTATCATGATTGTTCAACCCCAAATGAGTTCAGTAATCAAGGCATAATCACGGTAATTGCAAGGTTCGATGAAGAAAATGTTTTTAGAGGAACAATATGCATTTAGAAACTTCTGACAAGCATAACTTCTGGTGTACAATTCCAAATTGAGTGATTTTTGTGTCTAAATTCAATAACTTTTCAAGATCTACAACTTTCGTGCACACAGCCAAGGCGAAATCCGAATGGAAGAGGAAGATATTTGGCAGAGAAAAATGCGGCAGCATAACTCTTGAAAGCTGGATAATCACTTTTTTGTTTTTTTGCTTGGTTATTTAATAAGTCTTAAGGAACTTGACATGTAAGAGTTTTTTTAACACAATATCTCCCATAAGAAACCACATGCAAATCAGTATATCTATATATCATAGTATATTCAAAAACTGATACAATCTCCATAATCATTTGCTAAGTACATAAGGTAGAAAAGTAAAGTTCAAGAGGGTGGTCCTTGTGTACCTTAAACCCGCGATTTATGACTCAACTTTCTTCACCCAAACTCAATCTCTCCCTTAATGAACTCCAGCAACCTTAAGAACAACATGTATGTATTATAAGTTTAAGAATTAACTCAAAATATTCAAGGATACATCCCAAATATACATGGTTTACAAACCGGGTGCACATAATTACCTTTCTTGGATTATCTTGATGAATATAGCCTTATAATCTCAAAATAACACTTGCCCAATATCAAGAAATACTTGGAAGACCTGACCTCAAGCTTGCATGCAAAGGCCCAGATCAGAAAATCAAGAGAAATTGGCTGAAATGGAGCCCTAGAATTCTCGCCCAAAATTCGTTGTAGTGGCGAGTTTAAGAGTGAAAAGAAAAGAGTGAGGGAATGTTGTGTTTGGATGAGTGAATCAGTAGTAATGAGTTAGGGAAACCTTGGTTTATATTTATAGAGGAATGGGTAAGGCCAATTTTGTAATTTCAAGTTTAATATCAAGGGTAAAATCGTCATTTCACAAGCTAGGAATACTCCATAATTTTATGGTTTTTCCAAGACCTTAATCCCCTCTTTAACTAAGCTCTAATACTTTATTATACTTAAACTAATCCCCCAAAATATGTTGCATACTTTAATAAAGATATTTAGGACTAATTAGCTCTTAATTCATAATCACAAAGTATCTCAACACCTTATTGATAATAACTCATAATCTCAAAATTTCAGAATGATAATTACATTCTTAACATATTTTCAGAAATGAATTATCATAGTTCATAATTCTCATAGCTTAACACATAATAGTATATAATAATCATATTTCCAACAAAAATTCACATAAGAAGCTCATTCACAACCAATTTTTTTTTATTTTACCGAAAGTCATAACAGATTACGTACTAATTAGTATGTTAATAGCGTTAACAATTCTTATTTATCAAAGTAATTTTGGCTTAACAGTTGAGGCTATTACATTCTACCTCCCTTAAAGAAGTTTCGTCCCGAAACTTTAATAAACACACATTAGAACAACTAAGGGTAATACTCTCCCTAGTTTACTCGTATTTACTCCATAGTTCCATGAACTAACTCAGGCCCTATTAGAATTCCAGCTTACGCCATCCCAACAAATAAGTGTTTGACAATTACATCCATACAGAGCTTCTTAGGAAATCTTACTCAATTAGTAGCTATTGTTGTAGAAGAATTCCTTCCATGCTAATTTATCTTGGAAAAATTGATAGGAACAGTCCCAACTATGGGCGTTTCGCCATTTTCAGTCCCAACTAAGGATTATTTTTGAACGGTCCCAACTATGCATCATTTTTGCTGAAATTGGTCCTAGGTGACTGATTACCTGTTTAACAGGTAATTTTTTTTTTTATTTCTTAAATCAGTTTCTTCTTCCTTTTTCTCTCTCCTATCTTCTTCCTCCCACCCACATCCCCTGCCATCCCCACCCCTCCCACCCACCCACCTCCCTCCCTCCCCGCCTAATCCCGAATAACCACCCCCCGCCAACCCCCCCCCCTCCCCCTCCCCGCCTAACCCCGAATAACCATCCCCTCCCCACCCACCCACCCACCTCCCTCCCTCCCTCCTCGCCTAACCCCCGAATAACCACCCCATTCACCACCCTCCTCTCCAAAACCCTCATTTTCTCTCTCCTCCAACACCCCCACAACAAAACCCACCTCCATCATACAATCCTCCACCACTCGAACATCGATAAGTGAACGAATGTATGCGGAGTCGAACATCGACATCGAAATCAAAATTCACTCAACGCAGTAATTATCGACGCAGGTGGGTCTCAGGGGTGGTTCGTCGGAGTGACGAAGGTTGGGTTTGGGGTGGAGGTTCATCGACGCAGGTGGGTGAGGAGAGAGATAGGGGTGCTGCGAGAAAGAGGGGTTTCATGGAAAGAGAGGGAGATGGAGGAGAGAGAGAGATGGTCAGGGGTTTTATAACCACTGTTAATGGTGGAGAAGGGGATTTGGGTGGTGGTTTTTGCAGTGGAGAGAGAAACTGTTGGTGGTACTGGGTGGTGGGGTGATGTGTTGGGTGGTGGGGTGATGTTGAATAGGTGGTGGTGAAAAAGAAAAAGAAAAAAAAACATTTTACCTGTTGTAACAGGTCATTGACCTGCTAGGACCAATTTCGGCAAAAATGATGCATAGTTGGGACCGTTCAGAAATAATCCTTAGTTGGGACTGAAAATGACGGAACGCCCATAGTTGGGACTGTTCCTATCAATTTTTCCATTTATCTTCCCTTGAACTCTTAAATTCCAATACATAAGTATGCACCATATCCTCCAATATTTACACTCTATTTTCTCATGCAACTATTCCCATAAATACGAGTATTTTAATCAGAAAAGTAGTCATTAGAACTTCGTGCCATCGCACCATTTCTTCCATATACGTATCAGCCAACTATTCCTTAATTACTTCATGTTATCCATGGAATATATCAAGCTATTTTTGTCAACTTATTCTCAATACTCGAATAGTTACATTGCCTCCTCTTGTCTTGGGCATTCTAGGTACTAAATCTAATGAGATTAGATCCCATTTTCATTCTGATATTGATAGTGGGTTTAACAACCCGAGTACCTTCCGCTGTTCCTAGCAGATTAAGCATTTTGTAACATATTGCGACACATCTCATTTCAATCTCCCCACTAAAAGTACTTCTTGATATCCTGAATTATTTTATCTCTTCTAGGATGAACCGAGTACACACCGTTATTCGCCGTCTCAAAATTTTACTCCTCAGCTCCGAATTATCGGAAACACACCATTACCCATTTATTCATATGCCTCCTTCACCATGTACTTGGAAATTATTTGACTTACTCTTCTCCTATCTTTGATTAACTCCTTAATGAAATCATCCTTGTTGTCCTATATTCATTTCATTTGCGTAAAATACACTTAACCTCTTATGATTAATATGACCTTACAATTTTACTTCAAACAAATAATGCCCCCCACAATTTTCAAAGCAAATATCACAGCTGCCAACTCAAATCATACACATGTTACTTCTCCTTGTGATACTCCAACTGACTAGAGACATAAGTTATGTCTTGCTATTGTTGCGTTAATACACATCCAAACCTCCTTGCGAAGCGTCCCTATAAACCTCACAATCCTCATGCCCCATGAATGCATAGCCAAAGTCTGCACCGGTTAACATTCTCTTTAATTCCTGAAGAAAACTTCCTTGCATTTTTATATCCACTCGTACCTCGTACTTTTGCTAATGATGTTGGTGATTGGCGTCACTATTTTTTTTTTAAAAAATTCTCCCTTGATCCTCCATAATACCCAGCTAACCCAAATAAACTTATGAATTCTGTAACATAGGTTAGCACAGGCCAATTTTTTTTACCACTTTAATCTTTTCCAGATCCACAATTGTTCCTTCCTTAGCCACTATATGACTTAATTAAGAACATTGCTTCCGCTAGCCAAAGTTACATTTACTCAATTTAGCATACAACTTCTCTTTCCTTAAAATCCCCAATATAACTTCTAAGATGCTCCATATGCTCAACCTGATTCTTCGGAAATACCAAATATCATTTATAAAAATTACTATAACCCAATTTAACTAAGAATTTGAAATAGCGCTACATCAAGTCCATGAACGATGTTGGTGCACTAGTAAGTCCGAACAGCATCACCATAACATCATAATGACATACCTCGTCCTAATAATGTCTTTAGATTCTTTATCTGCTACTCGCTTTGGTGATATCCTGATTCCAATTCTATCCTCGAAACCAACCAGCTCCTTTTTAACTGACAAATAAGTCGTTTATTCGAAATAATAAATATCGATTCCTAACTAAAACCTTATCGATCTCCTGATGACCTATACGTAGTCTCATGAATTCGTCCTCTTTTTACAAACAACATTGGTACTCTCCCCATGGTGAAACACTGGGTCAAACATAACCTTTATGCAACCTATTCCTTTATCCGCATCCTTAACTCGACCTTCTCTATTGGAGCCATCTTATATGGAACTTCTTGGTGTGGGCGTAGTCTTTGGCACCAAATCTATTTAAATAAAATCCACCACTCTATGTGGTGGCAATGCTAGTAAATCCTCGGAAAATACATTTGGAGACTTCTTAACCACCGGAATCCTCTCAATCTTAGTCACATCCTTCCTTCCGTTATCTAATTCAAATAACTAAAACCTTGAGGTAAAGCATCCTTTTCTATTGCTTTGCTGTTTTCTTTCGAGCTCAACGACATATATATACCACTATCTCTACCTGGCAATTTCAACCTAATTAATAATATTCGATGATTGCTATGTTCTTGTTCAGTCAGTTAATTCATCCCCCAAAATTACATTATAGTATTCCAAATTGAAATATATTAAGGAAAAATTGATAAAAATAAGCCAACCTTTCCCGATTCGCCACATTTAAGTCAACCTTTTGAAAATCCAGAGATAATACAAGTTTTGCATCATTTAAGCCAAATTTAGGTTGACATAAAAGTTAACCTGCTAACCCAGGTAAACAATAGGTTAATGTTTAATTATGATTAATTAACACCACTAACCCAACCTCACCATTAACCACCATTAACCCAACCCCACCACAACCACCGCTAACCATGGAACCCAGCCCCACCACCACCACTAACCCAGCCCCACCACCACCACCACCACTAACCCAACCCCACCACCACCACCACCACTAACCCGGCCCCACCACCACCACCTCTAACCCGCCCCCACCAAGACTAACCTAGCCCCACCACCACTGTCAACCCGGCCCCCCCACCAGCCTAACCCGGCCCCACCACTTGTCAACCCGGCCCCACCAAAGACCGAACCAAGCCCCACCACCTCTGTCAACCCAGCCCCACCACCACTGTCAACCATCCCAAAACCACCCAAATCCCAAAACCACCATATCCACCCAAACCCCAAACCACCACCAGCCCAAAACCACCCCAAATCCCAAACCACCCCCAGCCCAAAACCACCATAAACCCCAAAACCACCAGCAGCAGTGCATCACATCAGTGGCACCACCAGCGGAACAATGAACAGAATGGAGCGATGCAGCAGCGTCGACAGAACGCAGGCGAACGGCAGCCCTACAGGCGGCTGAAATAGAGGAGAGAGAGAGAGAGGGCAGGGGCGGGCGAGCGGCGCCGCAAAGACAATGAAGTGGGAGGAACGTGGGAGCAGGAGAGAAGTGGGAGGAACGTGGGAGCAGGAGAGAAGTGGGAGGATCGGAGGACAAAAGTGGGAGGAGATCAGAAGTGGGAGGAGGAGATCAGAAGTGGGAGGAGGAGAGAGAGAGGGGGAGGAGATTAATTAAAGAAAAAAGGGGAAAAAAATCAGAACATTTTTAACCGGTTGTGAACACGTTACAGGTAATCTGACCTAAATTTGGCTTAAATGATGGAAAGCTTGTATTATCTCTGGAGTTTCAAAAGGTTGACTTAAATGTGGCTAATCGGGCAAAGGTTGGCTTATTTTTGTCAATTTTTCCTATATTAAATCCACATGCAACTCCGATTATATCATCCCAATTTCACAATTCTTGAATAACCATTTACAACAACTCGACTCTCTATTAGACATACAAGTTATTATACAGGAGTTTAACAAAATATGTTGGAGATACAATAATGCGAAGTTCCGGAATCTAACAACAGATTAGCTACAACTATATATATAATGAATTCCTTTTCTGAGATCACATCACTTGAAATCTCCTGCAACTCTCGTGAATCCTCCACTTTTCTTTAAACAGAAAACAACCTCCCGAAGCCCTTCCCTCATTGGCAAGTTGACTTCCTTTTCCCCCTCGATGTTTCCATCTTTTACTTCTTAATTTCCCCTGTAAATTTCCCACTCTTCCTCCTTTTCTTCAATTTGTTTTCTATCTGCACGTACTCCAAAGCACAATCATATGACTCCTCTAAGGTCGAATAAGACCCAATTCTCTTAAGTTTCAGTTCCTCAAAGCAACATTCGGTTTCCACCTATATTTCATAACACTATTCAACATACATATTTGAGGAAATCATATGCCAAATCCATTATATACAGATTCCAATCTAATTAGTAATATCCAAATTCCAGAACGATTTCCTTACTTCAAAACATGTAAGAGAAACATAGAATTTATTCGAATTTAAGTTTATTTCGCAACCCATAACATAACCAAACTACAACACATATTCTTGGAGATATACAAGTTATTCATAAAACTAATCACGAAGTACTTGTAACCGACATGTAGACCCTAAAATTTCTCACTTAATATATTTCCAGTCACAATTATATTGATTTTTATGTACTAGAATGATACGTGTTTCCAGGTTTACTATCTCCATACCTTAGACCTCTATAACCAAATTGTCTACGACTATCATTATTGTAGGTTAGTAAATCTTACTCTGTATCGCCTTATCATACATAAATATACCACGATTCAACTATCTACCTGAAATTTATACGCCAAATACTTACACTCATTATCCATATCAATCTCAAATCTATAACTTATAGTAGTACTTCTCAATGTTTAAACTTAATGTCCATATTAATCCTAACTCCATACTCGTTCCTTTATCAACTCGTAACAGTAACTCTCTAGCTCTCCATTTATGCTACTAGCTTAATACAAACACAAAACTTAAATAATACAGATGTAACTACTTTGAGTTTACACACGCATATATATACTCTTTTTCCTATTCGTCCTCATAATTCCACAACACATTATTTATAATTACATACATAAAGAAATATTAACACAAAGCTTTAACACAACCAACTCTTATTTTTCACTCCATCTTTCTCTCCACGAGTTATACATTCATACATCGTTCACTAATGAGGATTGTCTAGTATAGCTAACCCCGCCTCTGGCGCTCCAGAGTGTTATTCATCTCGCCTCTACCTCTTCTACAACACTTCCAACATTAACAAACTCTAATCCTTATTTTCCATCATAAACCTGAACCGCTTCAGTCGTCCTATAAAATTTTAACAGACTCCATTAACTTGACGAAAACTAGCCCATGGCTCACAAATCATATCGGCTTAAGTCCTAGGTCGCCTTTAGTGGCTCCTACAAGCACCCATAGCGTCTTTCCATTCCCGGACTGTGACTTAACTCCTAGCTAGCGTGGTACACCGCCTAATCTTACCATTTGTCGACAGCAGATTAGGTGTTAGGTCCTCTTTATATAAGCATGTTCTTGCTTATGCTTTCACGACGCTCTGAATCATCTAGACCGAAATCTCATAACATTCACATACACATTCATACACATAAATTCACATAACATACACAAAATCACACAAACATGTTCACATATGTTTTGAAAACTTTTACGTATGTATGAAATTAGATTTAATCTCCCTTCCATAAGAAAGTACTTATATATATACCCTTTACTTATTATTTCAAAAACTTTTTAGATTAAAAATACTTAAACTTGAATTTCGAAAACCTTTGCTCTGATACCACTTGTAATAGCCCGCTCCAAATAGCAGCTTAATTAAGACATAATACTGCTAATTACGAGGTTAAGCTACTAATTAGAGAGACTGTTAGGGCGGACTTCCGCACCTTCCCTGCCAGGGAAAGTTAGGAACTCCCATAGTATCCAAGCATGTTACGAAAATAAGTTATAATAAAATAGTTATTACAATATTTTTTAATTACTCAAATTACAATTTGGACATACATGTTTATCTTGCAAGAATCATCATATAAAACAAATTATCTCATAGCAGGGGACTAAACACATTGATCACGACTTCACATGTGCACACAGGAACTAATCCGAATATTCTCTCTAATCCTGCAAAACAAATGAATCAGCCCCCACCAGGACAGGTTCAAAGAACAAAACAAAGTCGACTTACGGCCGGTACCACAAGTCCCACCGATTCCAAAATAATAAGGTGGCTGAAATTACGCACTCGTTTCTTACTTATATTCAAAGCATAAACTTATCAATTTCATAAATACATTTTTGTCTTGCTCATAAATTCATTGATACGTCAAGATACTTTTACTTTTATTCAGAAATACGCGTATACTTGCTCAGAAATACGTTGATTCTTTCCTTTAAACTTCCATAGAAATACGTTAGCATATACCAGAGTAATTTGCCAAGAATTATCTCAAGACATCCCATATCATTCTCAAAACATAACACAAATGATAATCTTAAACTCATCACAAAACATAGCATAACTCTAGGGAAGGAACACGGATGGAGAAGGCTAAGCCACATCTCCGGGACTCTTAAGGGACGTCTCCCCACCTTTCTTATTTTACGCTTGTAAGACTTCTAGGTCATGACCCTACATAACGAAGCAATACCCGCTCCGGAGCAATACCCGCTCTACACACATAATGAGCAATACCCGCTCTATAAGTGTTGTTCATCACTGCTTATGCAACTACTTCCCCTTATAAGACGAAACTTACTTATACAAGATACTTATACTCAAATACTTAAATTCTTCTTCATAATCACTATCTCGACCTTTATAACAAAGTTTAACTTATGAAAACAAGTTTCGGAAAATAAGCTTGCTATGTCAAGTTCCATTATTTCGGAGAAGTGACTTAATAACAACGTTTCGGAAACGACATCATGGTTATCCAAAGTGGTTTATAAAGTGATCAACAAGATATGGCAGCATGAATAGGTTTCTACAAGAGGTTCTTAAATATATGAAATGACTACGCCACACAAGTAAACAAAAGATCGATTTCACGGTTTTGGTGTTATATTAAAATGTGGTGGTTTAGGTGCGAGATTATATAGTAACTTCTATGTTTAGCTAAGTGTTTGGGTAGGTCAACAAACAAATAGATATATGCAGCAGGTATTCAACATTTAATGGTACTTAATGAACCAAAGAAACATGGTTTAATCGATTCGGGAAACGACTAAGCAAAATCGTGTTTTAGGTGTTTTTTTTTAATCAACGAATTGAGATTATGTGTGGAGCTCAATGAGGTAATTGAAGCAAAAGTTATCTTACAACAAAGATATGAATGCTCCAGGGTATTATCATGATTGTTCAACCCCAAATGAGTTTACTAATCAAGGCATAATCACGGTAATTGCAAGGTTCGATGAAGAAAATCTTTTTAGAGGAACAATATGCATGTAGAAACTTCTGACAAGCATGACTTCTGGTGTACAATTCCAAATTGAGTGATTTTTGTGTCTAAATTCAATAACTTTTCAAGATCTACAACTTTCGTGCAGACAGCCAAGGCGAAATCCGAATGGAAGAGGAAGATATTTGGCAGAGAAAAATGCGGCAGCATAACTCTTGAAAGTTGGATAATCACTTTTTTGTTTTTTTGCTTGGTTATTTAGTAAGTCTTAAGGAACTTGACATGCAAGAGTTTTTTAACACAATATCTCCCATAAGAAACCACATGCAAATCAGTATATCTATATATCATAGTATATTAAAAAACTGATACAATCTCCATAATTATTTGCTAAGTACATAAGGTAGAAAAGTAAAGTTTAAGAGGGTGGTCCTTGTGTACCTTAAACCCGCGATTTATGACTCAACTTTCTTCACCCAAACTCAATCTCTCCCTTAATGAACTCCAGCAACCTTAAGAACAACATGTATGTATTATAAGTTTAAGAATTAACTCAAAATATTCAAGGATACATCCCAAATATACATGGTTTACAAACCGGGTGCACATAATTACCTTTCTTGGATTATCTTGATGAATATAGCCTTATAATCTCAAAATAACACTTGCCCAATATCAAGAAATACTTGGAAGACCTGACCTCAAGCTTGCATGCAAAGGCCCAGATCAGAAAATCAAGAGAAATTGGCTGAAATGGAGCCCTAGAATTCTCGCCCAAAACTCGTTGTAGTGGCGAGTTTAAGAGAGAAAAGAAAAGAGTGAGGGAATGTTGTGTTTGGATGAGTGAATCAGTAGTAATGAGTTAGGGAAACCTTGGTTTATATTTATAGAGGAATGGGTAAGGCCAATTTTGTAATTTCAAGTTTAATATCAAGGGTAAAATCGTCATTTCACAAGCTAGGAATACTCCATAATTTTATGGTTTTTCCAAGACCTTAATCCCCTCTTTAACTAAGCTCTAATACTTTATTATACTTAAACTACTCTCCCAAAATATGTTGCATACTTTAATAAAGATATTTAGGACTAATTAGCTCTTAATTCATAATCACAAAGTATCTCAACACCTTATCGATAATAACTCATAATCTCAAAATTTCAGAATGATAATTACATTCTTAACATATTTTCAGAAATGAATTATCATAGTTCATAATTCTCATAGCTTAACACATAATAGTATATAATATTCATATTTCCGACAAAAATTCACATAAGAAGCTCATTCACAACCATATTTTTTTTTATTTTACCGAAAGTCATAATAGATTACGTACTAATTAGTACGTTAATAGCGTTAACAATTCTTATTTATCAAAGTAATTTTGGCTTAACAGTTGAGGCTATTACAGCAAGACTCCCACAGATTGTGAGCCTTAAAGGTCTCTCAATGGAGCTTTCTACGCTCTATAATGTGTTTTGAGTGTTACCAAGTAATAGGAGATTTTTTGTTTAGTAAAGAATATTTGAAATCGTGTTATGTGCTTTAAACTTGTCTGGGTTTCGACCCAAGTAAAGTGAATAGTTGGATGGCCGGCCCCATGGTGGAGGTTTCAAGCCTCCACGCCCCCACCGTCGGGACTATGAGTCAAACCAATACCGGAGATTTTTAACTCCACCTTTGTTGTCAGGGTTATGTTTGACCCCATTGTCAGAGGATTCAAGCCTCAACACCCTAGTATCGGAAATATATGCCTTATTATTTGGATTGATTGGATCCCCATCATAAAATTGTTGTAAAGCGATAGAGCTTAGCATGTTGTTGCTTCATGTCTAGAATACTGTTGTGACAGTAAGAATGATTGAGCAAAGTTTTTGCAAAACAAGAGTTCTATAAAAGGGTCATTTATTATTGGATTCCCAATAAAAAAATCATTTTGAAAGAAAGAAAATAGGTTGTCCATATTCACGCGTAAGGTTATTTAAGTACTCTTTGGATGTAAATGCTTAGTGTGCTTTGATGTGATTGTCATGGTGTCATTGATTACGTGAGAGTCATAGACTCCAAAACACGTGTTATGAATGTTTATGGGTTAGGATTCGATCCAATGTTGATGCGACCGTCAAAATATTTTGTTTTGCCATTTGTGATATGCCTTGGTGATTGTGAGTGTTATAATAACTTCAAGTTGAAGTTCTAGACGTCGAGTTGTGAATTGTTTTACGTTTTTTTAGGCGAGTACGCCCAACCATGTAATGGTGAGTTCATATTGTATGAGTCTTTACTTCTATTTTTTTTTAGAAGAGAAATAGTACTCTCGGTTCGGGTTAGTTGTTACTCCGCGAAAGTGTTGAGTACTGGATTTGGAAATGCTTTTATGTATTGTGATTGTAACAGGTTTAGAACACCTTTTCTCATTTCGAGTTGTCCATTTTACAATGGAAACTCCGCCGGATTTTCGAGAAAATCCTATGTTATTATTTAAAGCGCTTGTGAACCATAGTGTAGTTATGAATTGAATTCCACACTCTACGACGTAGTCCAACGAGTGTGACGGTAGTGGTTCGGTTTAGCTCGACTTAGATTCTTTCCCGCCGTGTCTAAGTCTTAGTAAGGGAGTTGATTCTCGGAGTTTATCGGTCCATATGTGATCCTTGAAAGGATAGTTGATTGTGTTTGTAATGTATTCCATGTTTCTTAGTTACGACATCGTATTAGTAACTCTTCACATGGTGATAGTTGGAGTTCTAGTTGATACTCTAGACCGATAGATCTGTAAGACTCGTAGGGTTGAGAAATGGATAGTAAAGGTTTTATGGTCAAACCACAACACCGAGGAACTACTCGTAAGACCGAGGATGTCATTTGTTTTATGTGTCCCTATCTCTTGTTCATGTTGTTGTTAGTTACGAGGGCGTAACTTCTTTTTTAGGGGGGTAGATTTCGTGCCAATTGTGTGTTTGGTGCTAAAAGTTGTTATGATTTCATATGCGATGTATACCTTAATGTCTAAAGTATACATAATTCGTGTATGATTAGAAGTTTTATGGTAAAGTTTTATGGTAAACCTTGTAATATGTTGCATGTTTTACTTCTTATAGTATGAACATCTTAGTTGAAATGGTTGTATGTCTACAAGGGTGAATTGATCTATGAGGTGTTGGTTCTACTCTTTATGGTATGAATACATTAGTTGGAATGATTGTTTGGTTATAAAGGTGATCAATTGAATTGATCTATGAGAAAGTGAATTAGTTGCCGGAGATGTTCTCCGAAATGATTTGGTTGTTGGAGATGTTATCCACAGTGATAGTAGTTGGCTAATCAATAGAGCTAATGAGTTATTTTCATAAACAAGAGTATAAGTTTGATCATTTGAGTAATACTTTAAGTTTTGGGATGAAACCTATTTTAAGGGGGGTAGATTGTAACACCCCGTATTTTTATACCCAATTAGTAACTAATTGTATTAAATTATTTAATGAAAATAATTTCTGATTTCTTTTATTTAAAATACTTTTTTTACTAGCTTTGACTTTACCCTATAAGTGGTAAAAAATAAACTCCTAAATTTACTAGGTTAAGTTAAGTACTAATACTTATCATATTAACATTACAAGGAGAGAGAAAGTAGAAAAATAAAAGAAAGAAAGAAAAGAGTGTACTGCATCCAACTCCTCCATAACTCACGCCAACATCTTATACTTCTCTTCAATTCCTTACCTCCATCAACATTAATACTACAAAATTTCCATCAACCATCATCATACTCCAACCATCATTCGTCCATCTTCACCACTTCGCGGGTTGTGGATTTGTTTTCGAAGAAGGGAAACTTTGTTCTTGGGCTTGAGTTTCGGGTCGAAAAAGTCGGATCAAAGAAAATATTTTCGGGTTCTTTTGTTGAGTAATTTCACCTCATTATTTCCCCTAATCAAGTAAGTTATAATCTTAAATTTTAATTTCGTATTTGGTTGACTATTTGAATTTAGGGTTTTTGATAAATTAGGGTTCTTAACAAAAATCAATTTGGGGGAAATTTCTATTATGTGAAATTTATATAATTGGTTTATGTTTCATATTTAATTCGACTTAGTTAATGTATTTTCGAGTTGGATTTGCGAAATCATTGTTTCCAAAGTATATTCTAAACTTTGTGATATGTGGGATTATTTGTTAATCCCCTGGTTCGAATTATAATATTATAGTTGTTGAGCAGCAAAAATTATCAGGAATTAATATGATTTAGTTAGCATAATTTCGAGTTTAATTTGCTAATTATTAGTTTCAAGATTTATTCCAAAATCATTGTTATGTATTGGTTGTGGCTGCCAAATTTTAGTATAATATTATAGTTGTCTGTCCAGCAAAATTTATGAGTAATTAGTATGAGTTTGATGTAGTATGGAGATAATCAAGTATGGTGTTTTAAATTATAGTTTTGTTGTTGATTGTTGGTGTGCTGTTGTTGTGGTGTGTTGTTGTGGTGCTGTTGTAATGTTTAAGTTGTTTTATTATTAGAGTCATAGTTAGCAGGCAAGTAAGTTAATTCCCTTGAGCCTATAAATTCAAGGTTCTATCGCAGTATTACTTAGTGTTGGAATGTATCATGAAGTATATAGTTTATGAACTAGGTGATATGATCATGTTCATTGAGTTTTGATATGATGACTTTTGTTCCCTTTGAATTGAATTGAATTGAGTTAAGTTGAGTTGTTTTCAAAATTAGCCCAAGCTCCATTAACTAGGTTATGTCGTTTATGTGTAAAGTATGTAAAGTATAGTCAAGTGATTTATACTACATTATATTATATTGTAGATCGCGGGTTCGTAGAAGAACCTTTTTGACTTGTGATTGAGATTGGTTGACTGTGGTTTGCTAATAAGGTAAGATTTCATACTAAGCTTGTACAGATTATTTCAGAAAGTATTTCATATTGATTTGGGATTTATATTGAGTTTGAAATCGTTTTTACGATGCTATTATAGAGCTTTTAATTGTTTTGACGATATTTATATCCAAATAATTTTTGAGATTATTTAAGAGAATTATATTAGAAGGAGGAAGTTCCTCGCGAGACAAGTTTGAGATTATTAAAAGGAGGAAGTTCCTCATTGTTATTAAGTTTATATAAATTGTGGGGTTGCCGGTAAGCGGTATTCCTCGAGAATGGAAGTATGTTGAGTTAACAGTGTCTCAACAATTTATTTTATTAGTTGGGAGTATATTGATCAATACTCTTTCCATTCGTCTTTCTTCTTGATACGTTATCAAGTTAGGGGTATGCATACTAGGGACTTTGGTGTTTACCTTATCTAGTGAGCCTAGCTAGCTCATTGGATTTTTATTACTTCCTACTCACAGATTTCAAATGAGTTATATTTGAAAGTTTTATAGAATGGTTTAGAAAGAAAGTAAAGTGGATTTGAATTATTGAAGGTTGTCTATTATATTCAAGTTGAATGTTGTACAAGTGAAATGATTTTGTGGAATACTATGTATGTATTCCACCTGCACATTGGATAGTTCAAAGTTGTTGTTGGTATGAAATCTTGCTCAGCCTATTGGCTGATATTACATGTCTTCAATGTGCAGGGCTTGATGGTGACTAGCTTATATTGGGGTGAGAGCGTTGACTTCACCTAGATGTAGATTTATTAAAGTTAAGACTTCCGCTGCAATTGTTTAGAATTATGGTTTGTTATAGGAGTGTATTAATTAATTACATTTCCTTTTAGTTGTAATAGTTAATAATGGATTTATGTATTAGTAGTAATATCTTTCGTCTTGTGGTTATTAAATGTTTAATAATCTTGGCATAACAGCTCTTGAGTTGTCCATGTTTTGTACTCCGGTATGTAATCTAAGGAAAATGGAAATTCAGGGTTGTTACATTATGGGAACAAGTGCCACCATATGTAACCAACTACGGAGATGTTCAAGATGAGGATATTCCAATAGTGAGAAATGATGTTGAATATAACTTGGTTGAGGCTCATATCGAAGAAGATTTGTTGAATGAAGTGGATAATGAACATGAGGAGGATGAAGATGATGAAGAGATCGAAGAAAGTGAGGATGATTTTCCGGACACGGAAGATGAACCTATCTTGCATGATTTTTACAATTCTTTTGAAGACAAGGGTTCTCAAAGTGATAGTTCTAGTAATTCATCTACTAGCAATTGAGCAATGGTATGTTTTATCGAGAAACACTCTAAAATTATGTTTTAACCTATAATTTTACATTTTTTAAGTAACCTTTAAGTTTACTTTATTATTACAATTTACTATTTTGATAATAGCGAAATTTTTGCTTGTTTTACAGTGTTTGAAGAGTTGCGATAGTAAGAGTTACGTCAATTCTAGGAGGAGCCAGATTCAGGAATTATATTAAAGCTATATTTCTTTTTGTTTGATTTACATTTTAGCAAATATCGAGATACAATATTTTTTTTGACCATTTGTGTTTTTTTCCCAGTGACTATTTTTGTTTGTTTGAGACATAAAAATACTGGCAGTTGATTGCAGATTATAGTTCAGAGTTTGGAGAATTTATGTTTGTGTGTTTATTTGTCTGAACTATAAGAAAATATATAACTTGGATTTGTGTACTGCTTGTACTTTGATATCTATATGTAATTCTATTATTATATTTCGATAATAATACTTCAAATTGGTAAGCATCTGTTCATCTCTTTTCTCTTACAAATGTGTTATGTTATATATCTTCTCTATCTTTTCATCTAAAGTCAACAATTTTTTTTTTAGGAAAATGTCAATCGTCCCAACATCATCCGAACAAAATCAACCTAATGATGAACCACCAAAGCTTACTTACCGTGAGCAACGAAGACTTGATCAAGATGAGCTTCGATAAAAATTTCCTGATCGTAAGAGGCGTGGGCCTACTATGGGCATGAAATATTACACTAAAAGGCCAAGAAATTCTGAAGAAAAAGTCACAGTCAGTTTCATGGATGAGGTTCGACGTGTGATCGGTGAAAAGGCAGATGAATTTCTATGTGATTGTAGCAAGTGGGTAAAGGAGTTTTGTCCCCTAAATACTAAGTATGTCTATGCTTACTCTATTTTATTATTTATAGTGTTTGAATCTGTTACGCTTCCCCATCTTTCTTGAATTGTCTTTTAGCTGTCTTATGTGAGATTTTCTTTCTTTCGAAAGGAGAGGAATATGTATTTCCAGCAACTAGTGTCCATCGTCCTATTATATGCACCTGAATTTTTACCTTAAGATTTATTAATTCATCTTAATATACTTCGTACTACATTCATTTACTAAAATTTACTCCCAATTGATTACTTTCACATGCACTTGTAGCGTATTAGCAAAATTAATACGGAGAACAAGCTAAAGCTGACTTAAACACCAACCAATGGTTCAAGATCTACAGCAAGAATAATGTATGACATGGTCGGTAATTTTCGTTGTCTGTAATTTTTGCTTTCTTTATTATATGATGTACCATATGTTTCTTTTGGTATTTATGTAATCATTTGTTATATTATATGTAGATGAATGAGCCACCCGTTTTTCCGACACAAGATCTTGAAGGATCATCCGAACCCGTTGAAGTGGAGTAAGAACCCATCTATGTTAGATTATTACCTTCTAAACACACGAGAGTAGTGAATTGGGAAGGGACATATGGTGGGAATGGAGAGCGATCGGGCACATCTTTTGCCTGCCACAAAAATGAGAGGAGTGTCCCCTTTGGTGAGCACCATCTTAGTATATGCATGACATGCGTTGTGGCCTTGCTTGATTGTCTTTCTCGGCGATTGGTTGTTGGATTGAGATGATTGATTGGCGATGATGCATGCCTTGTTGATTGATTTTGAGTCCACTGATACTTTTGAATTGAATTTTCTATGAGGTGAAATAGTTTCATGTTGTAACTCATTTGTGTGGTTTTGCTTAGGGACAAGCAAAAGGTTAGCTTAGGGGATTTTGATGTGTCTATTTTATATAGAGTTTTTAACCTAATTTCCTTAGCATTGAGTACCGTTTTAAGCTCTTTTGAGCTCGTCTTTGTGTGATTTGATATGTTTGGACTTGTTTCCGTTTGTTAGCTGTAGGGAAAAACATACACCAAGCAGCTTCACTCCCGGTTTGGACACTCATCTGCGCCTTAAAGGCTGCGAGATGGTCAATGGGATATGTGGTTCCTCCGTAGTGTTCGATTGGGGGAACCTTCACTTTTCGCGGATTGGAACTTAGCATGATTTCTTCACTAAATGAACTAATAAAACCAAGGTTGCCAAAGTGAGCATTAGAGCGCTCACTTCGCCTGGACATGCTAGATTCCTCCTCGTCATACACGTGGTCATTTAGATCTTGTCCCATTCCCGGTTAAGGGTGGGCTCTTGCTCTAGTTCCCGCCTCAACTGGGCTCTTCGTTTATTCAGCACGTCTATGGCATCTCGACCGCCCCTCCTGAATGCCCGTTTATTGATAATATGTCGAGCATCTTCCCTCGTGGAAGGAGCTCGAGTCATACGAGGGGATCGAGTTTAAGGTTGGGGAGCTCGAGGAGGTGCTTGATCTGTCTGTCCAATGTGCAGCTCGTGACAAGGAGCCTCGAGGGGGACAGGAGTCGATTGGAGGTTCTTTTACCCCCGTTCTAAAGGTTACACCAGAGCTCAAAGGCTTCTCTCGAGTGTATCATTGAACTACTCTACTAGCTGTCGAAGATCTTATTGAGTGACTTGATTAGGACTCGGTTCCTCGTGACGAGGGGGTTCAATTCGAGGCACGACTATCTGCCTTTGAGGTCCTGGTTCTTAAACGTCGTTTGCCGCTTCACGAGGTCCAATCTCTTAGAGGATGTGGGATTCCTCTCGGATAGGACGGGTGCCCTCCGCGTGTTTTACGCTGTTTCGTCGGCTACCTCGGCTTGAGCCTGCCTAGCTTGTCAAGGAAGCTCTTCTTGAAGCGGTCTAGCTTGACAGGTCCTTTGGACAACAACCGTGGATTTTTTTATGTTTGTTCCCCACAAACAGCGCCAACCTGTTTCGGGTACAAAACTTCAAGTCTGGGGATCCAATTACGAGTCTGATAAGGGTTGTGTTTCGAATGGCTGCCAATTGTCCAAAAGGGGACAACAGGACCTGCAAAACAAGGATTAGACTACCCCGGGGTTGATTTTGGGATCGCCCCTCCAACGCTAGCTCAAGTGAGTATTGGGATCTGAGGTCTAGAGAGAGAAGCTAGAGAGGGAGTTAGTAGGTGAACTGTTAATTACCAAGCTGGTTAATAAATGGGGATCCAGTACCTATCTATAGGGATTGGGGTTAATGACGTCAAGTTGGCGTCATAGAGTCGGGCTGAACTCCCAAGCTGGTTGGGCAGGCTTTTGTGGAGGCGGGTCCCTAGGCCTCTAGGAGTAATATGGTAATTTCACATGGGTATTAGGGGCCCAGTGACTTATTGGGCGCAAACAATTTGTTATATACCTTTTATGCAAGATTATATTCCTCTAGTTATTCTCTAATGTTAGGTCCCACGTCAACTTAACAACTTTCTCTCGCTCTAGTGTTTCACTTCTATTAAGTCCAAAAGCAAACGAAAAATTAGTAATTTGAGACACAAAAAGTTTATTATATTCAGGAGTGGATCCACATGGAGTCGTGGGTGGCACATGCCCTCCTATTTTTTTAAAAAAATTGAGTTTTAAAAAATAAAACTAAAAAATTAAATAAAAGCCTGAATTCGTGTACTATAAAAAAATATCCCAACAATCTAGAACAGGAAAATGGGGTGAAAAGTCTCTTTCATTTCTGACCTTTACTGACTAGAGAGAGAGGACAAAAAAAGAAAAAGGCAAAAGTTAATTGAAAGTGAGTACTACTAGCCTACTAGGCACTAGGCAGCAAATACGTTATACAATACTATTACACGCAGACGGAATGCCCAATAACCAGACCCAATTCGCCAATCGCCAGAGATAATAGACACGTGGCCCGATCGTTACTTGCCACGCTCGACACATCTAGCCGAGGTCAGTCTGATCTCATCGCTTTTTTATATTAATTTTCCCGCAATCAATTTTTGGTGTTTTTTTTCTTTCTTGACTTTGGCACAAATTTATGTTGTTTTTATTAAGTAGTAAAGTGTATTACTCTAATTATGAACATTTTATTTAATTGATATTATTTTACACATTGTTTGCTTGATTATTATCATAGCAATTTAAAATTATAATCATCAATATATATTCATCGATGATGTCAATGTACAATTAGAATCTAGGTAGCACGGATACGAGTACGGGTACGGGGACGGAAAACGGCAAAATTAGAATGTCTGAAAAACAGGTACGGCTTGGATTCGGCAAAAAGAATAATAAATAAATAAATATAATCCATTTAATGAATAATATAACCTTATATTTTAGTTTTCGTAAATTGAATGGAAATTATAAGCTTATTTATTTACAGTATTTCAGTCACAATCTATGTTACCTGGACTTATCTAGGAGTGTCGGTATGGGTAAGGATCCAAGTGTCCAGTATGGCACTTGCAAAAAATCAGGACACGAGGACTCTGTCCGAAATTTGGACACAAATACGGGTATGCAAAATTAATATTTTATATTTTATAATATAAAATTTAATAATAGATCGCTAATTTAAATTTTATAATTGTCTATCTATAATATATACCAATAAAATTAAGGATAACAATCTGACCATAAGCTAAGTAGATTTGATTTAAAAAAAAGCATAATAGAAGAAGGAAAGGAGAGGATAAAGAAATATAAAAAGAAAAAAGAAAATATGTGTAAATTGTGATGTATGATGACTGATGTAGTACAGTTGTATCCCTATTTATTTACTAAGAACAAGTGTATTCTTTTTGGTTCACGTGCTTTGTACTCCCAAGTTCCCACCGTCACAGTGAATTGTTAAATTAAAAAAAAAATTCAGAGATCTGGGTTTTCACCTTCAGCACCCTTCACCTCTCTCTCTCCTCTACTTTCACATTCCATAATATGGGTTTACAAATAAGGTAATTTCATCTTCTTCTCTTCTACTCTCTACTCATCTCCTACAGATCTAGCAGTAGCCGGCGAGTTCTCCTCTTCTTCTCTTCTACTCTCTACTCTCTACTCTCTCCTCTCTCCTCTCTCTCCTCTCTCTTCTCTCTGAAATTTCATGAACCATATGGGTACGTTTCTTTTGGTCCAAATACGTATTCAATACGTACCCAATCTTCAATCCAATCGTTCCCGTCAGAAGCCTACGTTGTAATACCCCTCATGATTGCTTTATAGGAATTTAGCAGGCTACTCATTCCAACAAGATGCATCTTTCTTTTAGGGAGCTCATATCCTTAGTTACTCCACAGTTAAGCGTGCTTGGCTGGGAGTAGTCTAGGGATGGGTGACCTCCTGGGAAGTTTCTCAGGGTGCGCATGAGTGAGGACAAAATGCACCGGAAGAACTTGTGTTGGTTATTGAGGACAGTTGTTGGCCCTGGATGCGCATTGGTGACAATATACTTGACTCCGTATGGGTCGGGGTGTTACACACGTACCCACCATCTCAGGTACGATTTAGGTACGAATCCACCTCGTATTCGTACCGTACCCGACTCGCACTGCACCCGGTATGGGATACGACACTCAACTGGCATACCCATGCTTCATATATTAGAATCATCAAATTATGAGAACTCGACGAGAACAATTGTAATAGCTTATATAAAAGAATTGTTTGATTTAAATAAAATATTTTTGTGGTTAATTTTATGAAATTTTGGATTTTGTTTTTTATTTTCATATTTTACTGTGTCGTTTATTTCGAGCCCCCCAAGATTAAAATCCTGGATCTCTCCTGATAATATATTGACAACTTATAAGTAGTACTATACTCGCTCTGTATTTATTTATCTTTCTTAATTGGAATCTTGATGATATTTCCAGTCAGAGAGAATCTTCTAAATTCTTCTCAATATATAAGAAAAAATATAGTCATGTGGTATCTTATTTGATTCATCGCAATGAGTACATTATTAACACAAATTATTAGAATAGGCAGTCTAATTTTAACATAAAAATAGACAAATCCAAACCTACATTCTCCTAACAAGCTTATTCCATTTCGCTCTAACCCAACACTATCACTAGACACTTCGCACCAACCTAGTCATTCATTCTCTTCTCCTTTGTTTTCCTTTTATTCTCGAACTACGACAGACAATTTTTAAAAATAAACTGGAAGTCTTACATAATGGATTAAACAAGTCACTAATTGGATTAAAGAATGTGATTAGTGAACGGATTAAACTTGTCACTAAATTGATTAAATTCGTCACTAAATAGATTAAAGTAGTCAATCATTATATTCAGAAAGGTTGTCCGTTCTCTTCTTAATATTAGGCTCGCGCCGTTGCCTAATTTTATACTAAAAGTAAGCGGTCTCTTACAAGACCAAATGCTTTATTAATATTCAGTCGTTATAATGTTCACTAATATGTAGTGAAAGATATTTAAGGTTAAAGAAGTGTATTGGCAAACGCGCACAATGAAAATAGGAAAGATAAAATAAATACAGAGGGAGTACCATTACCAGGATAAAAGTTGGTCTAGTGGCCGGTTCTGTAACACCCCGACAATTCTCTATTTTATAAAATACCTTTTTCCCACAAAGCATAGAGAATTACCAAAGTATTATCGCCCGTGTGATAACGTATCGGCTTATTCAAAATTTTGCAGCGGAAATAATAAAGAACTTTGAAAACATAATAAAACTTAGTCAACCACAAAGTCAACTCTAAAACCAAACCAAAGTCAAACCAATATAAAAGTCAAACTATTAAAACCATAATTAAACTAAAATTATAAAAGTATTAAAGAAGCTAAAACACAAGCTCTCCAAACGATTTCCCGAACACAATGATGCATCGTCTTCAGACCTGAAATGGTCGATGCTTTATTGATCCTGAAGGACTGCTCACCAATTAGGGTCATCGACACACAGAAAAGCACGTAATCAGCAAAGTTGAGTACTACATACTAAATAAAACATAAAACCTAACATGATACTAGTAAACATTAACTCAGAGATAAATAACAATATAACAAAATAACAGACTCACTATATTGAACTTGAGTCCACAAACCAATAGATTAATTATATTTAAATTGAATAGTCAATGGATAGAGTTGTCCAACCAAAACTTGTCTTCAATATAGAAGACGAAGTACGGGCGTGACTTCGTACTCCCGCGACCAACGATATCGAGGTAATAATTAAATAAAATAGGACACGGTGATCAATCTGATCCCAAGAAAAGCCATGGGCTACCACCATGTACTCCAACTCATACTAGTCCAACACTTTAGACGTGCACAAGTCTAAAGCTTATTGCTATTCACTTTTCAATTTAAGTATTAATAAATTATTTGAGTGTTGAGACTCACAACAATAAGACAACCAACATAAATATCATGGATACACAAAATTCCAATTTTTATCTTAGGATTAAATGATGTGATCAAACAACTCAATTAGTCCAAGAATAATCCCATTCATTAATTAATAACCAACCATCCTTTATTTATTGACTTAAATCAACAATCAACCAACCTGTCAATAGGTGAATATCCAACTTTACTAAACAAGGCCCACGGTCCTTATAAAGTAAATAATATAATAATCCAAGGGAACAACATGATACATTTCATGATCCAATAAACAATATAATTATTAATCCCTCAAGTGAATTAATAAAATAAACGTTCCCAACCCACATGCTTGCATCAATCATCCATATAAACATATAATATTCATCATAGGCAATATGCTTCACACAACGGTACAAAACATGCAACTTCACTTAAATATAAGCCACATATGAACTATAAAAAGTTCTCTATACATGATACTATATCAATCCTAACCTTAGGACATGATACTAGTCTATTAACACAGGTATGTACGTACCTTGTGTAGACAAAATGAGAGGCCGCTTTCTCAACCTTAGAAATCACTCAAAGTAAAGTCTCCGCTTACCAAATATCAAAACATCCAAGTATTAATACTCTAATAAAAATTACAGCAACTTTAAAATATTTTACACTCTCTTAAAAAGTGTTTTAAAACTCTTTTAAACATCAAAACTTCAACCTTTAGTATCCCTTAGTATAGTACTACCATACTAGTCATTAAAAACCCTTAAAAATCTATACTTTAACATTTAAAATCCACCATAAGTGTACTAATAAAAATTCCAGCAATATATAATTTCTTTAAAACCCTTTTAAAGTCACTTTAACATAGTTCTAAAGATTTAAAGTACTCAATCTCATATACTACAACATAGTACTATAATTCTAACTCTTAAAAACATCAAAAATCCATGCTTTCATGCTTAAAAACCTAATTTAAACATATATATTAAATCTGAAATTTATTTACTCCACTAAACTAATTATATAATCTGAAATTAATATTAAAATAGTTAAAGATACAAACTTTAATTATTACATCACCCAAAACTATACTTAAAACATTAAAATAATATAGAGGAAGAAGAGAAAATAAACCAAGATGAGGGAGGAAGAAACACGGCAGCCGAGTGGGAGGAGGAGACGCCGGCGCTGGCGGCTGCTGGCATCGATCGTCCGGCGGTGGTCCGGCAGCCCACTGTCCTTCTTCACCAACTTCTTCACTTGCATTGCAGAAATGATCCCAAAGCTCTTAGGCTTCCCAAAACGTCGATACGAAGTCAACTTCCCCAATGGGCTTCTCAACACTACTTTCTAAGCTTCACATTCTATTTTGGCCTTATAGAAACCTAACCAATTCATCCCAAGAATAATGTCTAGGTCTCCCAGATTGAATTCTATCAAATTAGAAGGAAATACACAGTCTCCTATCCTCAGAGGTAAGTCTCTATATAACTTGGTACACCTTATGACTTCTCCAAGAGGGTATACTAATAGGCGGTGTCAATTACTTCAAAGTCTACCAACCTTAATTTTTTAATAACGGACAATGAAATAAACGAATAGGTCGCCCTTAATCAAATAACGCTTTAACGAGAAACGAGTTAATAGAGAAAATACCAGAAACTACGTCGGCAGATCTTTCAGCTTCATTGCGACTCATCACGAACAGCTTACCCTGAGCTTTACTCCGGTTGTTGTTGCTCTCACTAGCAAGCTTACCGAAGTTTCCTTGGTTGTTTTGCGCCCCTACAGAGCTTCGAACCTTGGCTTCCCGATTGGTTGAACCCGCACCTTCCCCGATTAATACTTCTATTACCATTCTCGCTCTTTCCCTTGCTTGGTGAAGCACTCAAATTCTCTATGCCCTTTCTTTTGGCAAAGAATGACAAAGTTACTAGGTCTCCCTTACGTCTCTACCGGGGTGATTCTTGTTACACTTCTTACGAGTTGTAACTCTTCTCGATCGACTCTTGCTATTAAAGCCTTGACCATTCCTTCCTTGGAAATTTCCATTCCCATTTCTATTCCTCTTAAAATTCCCCTGATTTCCACCAGAATTGAAACCTTTTCTTTTCTCACCCACTATAGCATTCTTCTTGTCACGCCTCGACTAACCATAAATACGGGCGGCTCTTCCATACAACGCATCTGGGGATGCAAAAGTCTCATCACCTAACCCCAGCTTGGATTTCCTCGGTCAAACCTTGCTCAAATCTCGATCCTTTAGCTCCGCAAAGAGCTACTACCTCGAGTGCAAATCTAGACAATGTTATGAACTTGCTATAATACTCAGAAATGGTCATACTTCCCATCCTAAGGTTTATGAACTCCCGAGCCTTTTGTTTTCTCATAAAAGCGGGGTAAATTTTTCCTCTCAAAGCAAGTAATAAAGGAATCCCAATTAAATTCTTCAACAAAGACTAAGTCTAGTTCCATTCTCTTTCCACCATAAGTCAGCCTCAACTTTCAGATACAACACAGCTTGCCCTACTTTCATAGCCTCAGGACAATTTACAGCCCCAAAAATCTTTTCAAACTCCCTAATTCAACTCTCTAAGAAGGTAGGGTCAGCTTCCCCTTAAAGTACGGCGGCCTAATCTTAGCTAGTCTTTCAAACATGTCCCCAGCAGGATCGGGACGCTCAGCTCTTTCGTGACCTGAAATTTAACGTAAATATACTTTAGGTTTCGGTTCACAATTTATTGCCATTCTCTACGAAGGCATCACTTGATTTGACCATACAAGGTCGCATCAACATACAGTTCTTTATGGAATCACAACAACGTTAAGTTCACACATTATGAACCATAACAACCATATACTCATCCATGAATAAATATTCACATCACCAATTCATATATATATATATATATATATATATATATATATATATATATATATATATGAGGATCAAATAAAATTCAATCATAATAATAAAATAAAATATTCCCCATTCGCGTACTAAAATAAATTCTTGCTCACTTGAATAGCTAAATAATCACTTTTATTCCTCAAAAAGATGATGACAATATTTTTCCAATCCATAATAACTCTACTTATTCCTTAACCAAGATAAAGACACTAAAGCAAGAAACTTAAACCATTATTACTTGACTATTTATCCAACAACTAATCTTAAAGCATAAGTAAAAAGTCTATGGAGATACATTATCAGTCTTATCCTTAGTTTTCTTGTCTTCATTGTCCTCATCCTCTTCTGACACAGAAAAATTTGGTTCACCAAAAACAGACCTCATAATGGCATAATAGATATCCTTTCGGGTCTGCCCCCTAGCACGGTCAAATTCTTGAATATGGCGCATCTCCAAATCTACGCTAGTGAAACTCTCGCTATCAGACTCCATATCGGACTCATCATCACTCAAACCACATTGGGTTGAAGTAGCTTCCTAGTCGAGCAGCTTGACTATCAGACACGACTAGAGATCCTATAACAGATGAATACGACATCTATAAGTAAATAATACCCTCACTTAGCGTATATTCCCAACAATAACCATAAGCAAGAATAAACAGACAATTAAAAGCATAGGAAGCTAAGGCGTTATCGTTGTTTGTCATTCTCCTTCGCGACCTGAAATTTAACGTAAATCTACTTTAGGTTTCGGTTCACAATTTATTGCCATTCTCTATGAAGGCATCACTTGATTTGACCATACAAGGTCACATCAACATACAGTTCTTTATGGAATCACAACAACATTAAGTTCACACACTATGAACCATAACAACCATATACTCATCCATGAATAGATATTCACATCACCAATTCATATATATATATATATATATATATATATATATATATATATATGAGGATCAAATAAAATTCAATCATAACAATAAAATAAAATATTCCCCATTCGAGTACTAAAATAAATTATTGCTCACTTGAATAGCTAAATAATCACTTTTATTCCTCAAAAAGATGATGACAATATTTTTTCAATCCATAATAACTATACTTATTCCTTAACCAAGATAAAGACACTAAAGCAAGAAACTTAAACCATTATTACTTGACTATTTATCCAACAACTAATCTTAAAGCATAAGTAAAAAGTCTATGGAGATACATTATCGGGTCTTATCCTTAGTTTCCTTGTCTTCATCGTCCTCATCCTCTTCGATACGTAAAAATTTAGTTCACCAAAAACGGACCTCATAATGGCAGAATAGATATCCTTTCGGGTTTGCCCCCTAGCACAGTCAAATTCCTGAATAACCTCATCATCGCTATCAGGATTGCTAACTTTCAAAATACGGCGCATCTCCAAATCTACGCTAGTGAAATTCTCGCTATCAGACTCCATATCGGACTCATCATCACTCAAAATAATTGGGTTGAAGTAGCTTCCTAGTCGAGCAGCTTGACTATCAGACATGACTAGAGATCCTATAACAGATGAATACGACATCTATAAGTAAATAATACCCTCACTTAGCGTATATTCCCAACAATAACCATAAGCAAGAATAAACAAACAATTAAAAGCATAGGAATCACATTAAACAGTTAAGCAGATAAGAAAAACATAAACATGTTGAACTAAATATTTAAATGCAGACATATAATATTTGTATCCTATATGCCCTTCTTATACTACCCATCTCTCACAATAAATAATAAAGGAACTAAAATGAACTAGAAGTACTAAAAAAAACAACTAGTAAACAATATATATAATTTTCGAAAATATAGGAAAGAATTGAAAAAAATTTAAAATAAAAAAATTTCGGACTTAAAAAAAAAAAATTGAACTAAATAAAAAAAAATTTCGGACCTCTATAAAAATAATTTGAACCAAATAAAATAAAATATTTCGAACTAAAAAATAATTTCGAACCTATTTTTAAAATTTGAAACATGTTTCGAAAAATTGATGTAAGCACAACAAATAAGTAGAAGCTCGTTTTCTATGCAATTCATTTTAAATAACTAGGTGCCTAAAAATTTAAGGTTGGCACGAAAGGCCAATAAAACCAAGCTCTGATACCACTTTGTAACACCCCGACAATTCTCTATTTTCCAAAAGACCTTTTTAATACAAAACTTAGAGAATCATCAAAGCATTATCGCCCGTGTGATAACATATCCGCTTACTCAGAATTTAATTTTGCACCGGAAATAAATAAACAACTTTGAAAATAATAAACTTAGTCAACCATAAGTCAACTCCAAAAACCAAAGTCAACAGTCAACCAAACCAAAGTCAAAGTAACGCAAAGTCAAACTCAAACCATAAACTAAAAGTCAACTATAATAATAAAGTCAACACAAGCTCTCCACGAAAATCCCATACCCATGATGCATCATCTTTGAACCTGAGATGGACAATGCACTATTGATCCCAAGAGACTGCTCACCAAATGGGTCATCACAGGATCAATAAGGCATAGCCATGATCAACATACACACACAAACCACGTAATCAGCAAAGCTGAGTACTACATAATAAATAAATATAAAACCTAACATGATACTAATAAGGATTTTTTGATTTTAATAATGCAACCTTTCGGCCATTCGCAACGAATAGGCTAACCTTTTAATTATTCCTGAATAATGCAACCTTTAACAAAAATTTCTTTAAATGGGTAAAAACCGGATGCAACTTATTCAACAGGTAAAAGGGACACGTGTCAAATAATAATATGTTCACTTTATTCTTTCTCCCTCCTTACTCACCCTGCACCCACCTGAGCCACCCCAATCCCCTGCCCCAATCCTCCCCCACCCAGGAACCACCCGTGGCCACCACCAAAACCACTCCCCAACCCCGCTGCCACCACCAAAACCACCCCTAGGCATCTTCCCCACCCCCGAAATAACCTCACCTGGTCTCTCTCTCTTTCTCCAAACACTCTCATCACTCCATTCACTCATCATAAACCCTTCCATTCATATCAAATAAAATATCAAACCAAACAATAGAGCAAACCCTCTTTTGCCGTCGTCGTGCTTTTCTTTCTCTCTCCTCTTTCTCTCTCCTCTTCTTCCCTCACAAATCGAATTAAGATTGGTTTGTTTACTACCTTTTTGTTCTTCATCTTACCAATTTAATCTTCCTCGCTCTTCTTTAGGATCTGAAGAAACTTAATTTCTTTTTTCTTGTGATTTTTTTTGTTTTGTTTTTGGGTATAGCAGAGAGAAGAAATTTAGAGTGAGAAGATGTTTGGGAGGCCACCAAAGAAGAGTGATAGTACGAGGTACTATGAGATCTTGGGAGTACCAAAAAATGCTTCACCTGAAGATCTTGGGAGTGATTGTATGGAAGTTGTTGGGTGTGTGATCTTACTTGATTGTGCTTGTTTGATTGATTTTGTTGTTGGGTAGTTTTTTTTCAAGAGAGAGACTCGATTTTTCTGGCGAAGGAGAGAGAGTGGCAGGGAGGTGGTTGTGTTTGAGGACTCGATTTTCTAGCGGTTCCCCGACGCGTTTCCTCTGCAGATCAGGGGTTGTTTCAGGGGTGAGGGTTGTTTTGGGGGCTGGGGAAGGGGAAGGGGAGGGGGAGGGGGAGTAATTAAGAGAATTAGCTTTTAATTTTTCTACAATTTTTTTTACCTGTTTCACAGGTTACAAGTCAATTCGACTTGTTGTAGGAATTTTTTGTTAAAGGTTGCATTATTTAGGAATAATTAAAAAGTTAGCTTATTCATTGCGAATGGCCAAAAGGTTGCATTATTAAAATCAAATAATCCTACTAATAAGCATTAAGGCAAAGATAAATAATGATAATAATAATAATAACATTGCAGACAACTTTACTGAACTTGACTCTATAACTCCAATTAATTATAACTTAGATTGAATAGGCAATGGAAAGAGTTGTCCAAACCAAACAGTCTTCAATTTAGAAGACAAAGTACGGGCGCGACTCTGTACTCCTTTGACCAACGATATCGAGGAACCTTTTAAATAAAATAGGACACGGTGATCAATCCCGTCCCAAGAAAAGTCATGGGCTACCACCATGTACTCCAACTCATACTAGTCCAACACTTCAAACGTGCACAAGTCTAAAGCTTATTGCTATCCACTTTCCACTTTAAGTGATTAATAAATTATTTATTTGTTATGACTCACAAAGGTAAGACAAACAATATAATCATCAAGGATACATAAACTTCCATTTTTATCTTAGGATTAGATAAGGTGATCATCAACTTAACAATCCAAGAATAATTCCAATTATAAATTCCATAACCATTATTTATTTGTTGATCCAAGTCAACAATCAACCAACCTTTCATAGGTTAAATAACCAACTTACCAAATAAGGCCCTCGGTCCTCATAAAGTAATTAAATAATCCAAAGGGAACAACATGATCCAATAACAACATAATTATTAATCCCTCGTGTGAATTAATAAAATAATATTCCCAAACCCATATGCTTGCATCAAACATTCATACAAACATAATATAATCATCATAATCAACATGCTTCACACAACGGCATAAAACATGTAATTTCACTTGGATAAAATCACATATGAACTATAAATAGTTCCCTATACATGTTACTATATAAATCCCATCTTTAGGACATGATACTAATCCAACCCACACATAGGTATGTATGTACCTTGTGTAGACAAAATTCGAGGCCACTTTAACAAGCTTAAAAGTCGCCTAAAGAGAATTCTCCGCCAGCCAATAATCAACATAACCACAAATCAATACTCTATAAATTTCCAGCAATATTAAAATACTTTAAACCCTCTATAAAAGTGTTTAAAAACCTTTCCCATCATTAAAACTTCAATTATTAATACTTCCTAGTGTAGTACTACTATACTAGTCATTAAAAACCCTTAAAACTCATACTTTGATAATTAAAACTCCATCATAAGCATACTAATAAAATTTCCAGCAAATTATAATGTATTTAAAATCCTTTAAAACTTACTTAGACATAATCAAAATCATAAGAGTACTCAATTTCATAATTATAATATACTACTATGATTTTCCAACTCATAAAACCCTACAAATCCATACTTTGATACTCAAAACCCTAGTTTGAACATAACTAATAAATCTGAAATTTGAAGTTTGAACATAGCTGGTGGCTGCCGAAGCACACGAAGAGGAGAGGGAAGAAACCGAGAGAGGGAAGAAACCGAGAGAGAGAAGAAGGAGAGGAGAGGGCCGAAAAAAATAGAGGGAGAAGGAAGAGAGAGAAAATAAGTGTGGGGAAAATTTTGGGGTTTTGGGGTTTATATAGTTACCCCTTTTTGGGCTTAGGAACTTGTGTTTGAGCTTAAATAATATTTAATGGTTGAGTACTTAGGAATAGTTGGGTTCTTCTAACCCAATTTAAAATCCTTTTTACTAAACCCAAAGATGTTTAAGCTCCCTATATTATTTTCAAAGTATGACTAAATAAAATATGTGATTACTTAAAATCATTAAATAATTTTTTTGACTTTCAACTAGTCAACCTTTCAAGAAATAAATCATTTAAACATTAAAATATATATAATATACATTAAAATGTATTTCGGGGGATTACATATCCGCTCCACCCATCAACCACGGGTGGGGTGGGTTAATCCGTGGATTGTGCTCCCAGGAGCACAATGAGAATTGTGTTCCCACAATGCAAAATAGAACATTTACGAAAACGAAAATGAACATTTTACTGTTGAAGTGGAACATTACAAGAATTCACTTACAAAAATGAACATTTGACCGTTGAAGTGGAACATTACAAGAGTTCACTTACGAAAATGAACATTTTACTGTTGAAGTGGAACATTACTAGAATTCAATTACGAAAATGAATATTTTACTGTTGAAGTGGAACATTACCATAATTCAATTACTTAAATAGAACATTTGTTCATCAAATATAGAACATATTTTCACGAAAATAGAACATAATTTTCTGTTGAAAAATAAGCTTAAAACGAACATTTATTGAAATAGAACATTTGCTTATCGAAAATAGAACATTTGCTTATCGAAAATAGAACAATTTTCACGGAAAATAGAACATAATTTTGTACTGAAAAATAAGCTTAAAACGAACATTTATTAAAATAGAACATTTGCTTATTGAAAATAACAATTTTCACGGAAAATAGAACATTTTTTTTTTGCTGAAAGATATGCTTAAAACGACCATTTGTTGAAATAGAACATTTGCTTATTGAAAATAGAACAATTTTCACGAAAAATAGAACATATTTTTTCGCTGAAAAATATGATTAAAATAAACATTTGTTGAAATAGAACATTTACTCATCGAAAATGCAACAAATTTACTGGGTGCACCATGTACACCGTGCTCCTGGGAGCACAATAGAATTTTCAGGGGTGGGTGGGGCGGGTGGAGCGGATGGGAAATGGGTGATACTAGAAAAAAAACTATTTTTTAGACTTAACAATTTTAAAGAAATTAATATATGAAAAATTAATGATAGTCTTTTAGATTAACAATAAAGCGACTAAATATCAATCTTTTTTTATTTATATATAGGTATATATAAATGTATTTATGGGTGGATGGATGGGTATATTAATGGGTGGATGGATGGAGCGGGTGATGGGTCCAAAAAATATCATCCATATCCGACCCGACCCACCACCAGATCCACTCATCACCCGTCCGTCACCCCCTTCACCGCGGGTTTTCACCCATTTATTCAGGGCGGGTGGATGAATAATCCACTCACCCATGTATAATTGCCAGCTCTACACATACTTCTTCTCTAAGAATGACCCAACTTAAACTTGCCCATAACCTAAAGTAATTAGGTAATAACCCGTGTAAATTTGTATCACATTGACCTAACTCGAACATGGCCAATATAAAACCTGAAATGAACCAAAAGAAAAAATAATAACAAACATGACTCGAATCAAATTGAAACCGACTCAAAAAATACATCGAGCTGGAATAACCCAAACTAAAACTCCCGAATCTGAAATATACCCGAATTAACAGCTCTACATTTAGCCACCAACTACCGTGGTAGAACTGGTAGGTGGAGAGTCTGAGAGAGATCCAAATTCCAACCGACCAACCCCCCATATCTCCTAAACATATTGCTTCAATCATTGTTGACCCATTTACTACCTAAAACCACCCCATACCCATAGTATCATTATACAGTGTATACACTATACTCATATCTAGTACTTGATTCTTTGAAGCCTAATATTAAATAAAATCCGGAACCATTTTTCTCTCACCTAACACCACCTTCTTTCCCTTTAAATTTCATTACCCATCTTTTTTTTTTTTTTGCCTCAGACAAAGCTCTCCTACCAAAAAATGGATTTCTTGGAATCCCCGGAGATGCAAATGTTAGCCATTGGTGTGGCAATTCTTGTTGTTATTGCTACACTTGTTTTCTTCACCAGTAAGAAGAAATCCAGAGGTGGGTTTGATTTGATTCTTTGTGTTTCTCTATGTTTTTGTGTATTCTACATGAAAAAATAAAGATCATCTTGTGCTTACTATTGTACATTTTGTAGTTTGTTTGGATCCTGAAAATTTCAAGGATTTTAAGCTTGTGAAGCGCACCCAAATTAGCCATAATGTTGCTAAGTTCACATTTGAACTTCCTACTACTACTTCAGTGTTGGGTCTTCCCATTGGGCAACACATAAGCTGCAGGTATTCATTGTTCATCTTGCTTCTTTTTTATGTTTTTTTATATGAAAAATTCAGTACATATTTTTTATACTGTAATAATATTAAATTTTAGTAACTTGATTCATTTGTGGTTGGTTTGACTATTTAGAAAGCTAGATCACGAAAACCATTTTGCTTGTGTAACATAATTTGTTGTGATTTTCCTATAAGTTTATTGTTTCATTTGTCTCGGAAAGGAATTCTTACGACGTTTCATGTTAGCGGACCCTAAATCATTTTGGAGTGCCTTGTTGTTGTTGTTGTTGTTGTTGTTGTTGTGGTTGCTTTATTACTTCTTCTCTGAAAGGATGTTTCTTTGCTTAGTGCATAGCGGTTTTTGAACTTTACTTAGTTTCAATGTCACAATTGAAAAAAGGAAACTGGTTTTTATGTGTTCAAACAGGGGGAAGGATAGTCAAGGTGAAGAAGTCCTTAAACCATACACTCCAACTACATTAGACTCTGATGTTGGACGCTTCGAGTTAGTGATCAAGGCATGTCTGTTTTAGTTGGTTTCACTCCTTATTTTCTGTACTTGGTGATATGAGGTTGCGTCTTTGTTCTCACAATCTTAGAGTTGACTTTGTGCATAATAGATGTATCCGCAAGGAAGAATGTCACACCATTTCCGAGAGATGAGTGTTGGTGATTATCTTGCTGTAAAGGGACCTAAGGTATGTTCAGTATTCATTGACAGGATTTGTTCGGCTCAAGCTTAGCTGGTTGTTAATTTATATGGAGTGCCTTTTGTGCTATGATAGCAGCCTACCATAGAATGCAGCATTAGCAAGACTAATTTCATAGATCTTGTTTGTTGAGTTTTTAGGGACGCTTCAGATACCAGCCTGGTCAAGTTAGAGCATTTGGGATGCTTGCTGGAGGTTCTGGCATCACTCCAATGTTTCAAGTAAATTTTATTGCTCACCTTTTTCAAACAAGCCTTTCTTCATTGTCCCATTTATCGGAAATTTTTGTATGACTCAAACAACAAAAACCTTAATTGTGTTGGTTATGTGTGAATCAGGTAGCTAGAGCCATCTTGGAAAATCCAAAAGACAAAACAAAAGTACATCTAATTTATGCCAACGTAACCTATGAAGATATTCTTTTGAAGGTAATAGCATGCGTTTACATTACATTTACTTTTTATCAATGTTAAATACGTAAGCATTCTTTTGAAGGTGAAGTATATTGTGTACTCTTCCCAACCTTCTCTTGGCTGGTATTTTTCTATGATACATCTTTACCAGAGCTATTGCCATATTTTCTCTTGAATCGTTCTCTTTTCTACTTTCTTGAATGTTATGCAAACGTGCTCAAGCTTTATTGACTTGTTGATGTTCTGTCATTCATTGAATTTTTCCTTGGTCTTGAATGTACTGTTGAGATGCTTTAGCTTGCTCAATTTTGTTATTGATGGATCTTTATTGTCAGATTTGGTGACATGCTAGCATTAGAGAGACTAAGATAGTGACTTATGATTATATAGATAGAAATGGATAATAGATCAAGTAAATGTTACACATTATTCTTTTTCTAGTACAGTCTTGTGTGCTAATATGCTCACTTTTATTTCCTAGTATCATTGCCGTTGCGCTCTGTCTTTGGTGACCAACACTTTCAAATTACAGTTTCAGACCTATGCTTAATTAGGATATGTAATATGCACTGAAATTACGAGGACTTCATTTTATTTTAGTAAAAGCAAAGGCGGGGATGGTAGCTGTCGTCCTGGTTGACTTGGGTTTCACAACTTTATCGAATCTATTTCTAAGGTTTCAGAGAAGAGAAAAATGGACTTTAAAAGTAACAGAAAATAGTAATAGGACACAATTTCCCTGCTTATTTATGTATCTTAAGAAATACATGGAACTGGTCGGAAGCTAGCTATAGGCTAGTGGAAAATTAAAACTTGAAAGCCACTAAGAACTTAAAAAGTTATTTGCAATCTCTCTCTATTTGCATAGCAATCTAGATCTTATAGACTGTCTTGCTCACCCCGTCACCAGTTTCAAGGAAAAGGAGAGGAAAGCAAAACAAGGGACCATTAGGGAAAAGAATGCTTAAAAAGAATAGCTTCAGTCTAGTTGTTTGGTTTCCTTTGGATGCGTAATGTGAAGAAAAAATCAGAGAATTTGTTAACATCCATTGTCTTATTAATGATGATTAGAAAGTGAAAAAAAAAGCAAAGAGGTAGCATCTTTGTCACTTGGACTTTTTAGTTCACCTTAATAAACGTGTCGGATGCTTTGATACTTGATTTTGGGCAAAAATTATGGAAATTTACCATAATATAGCTGAGTCGGATACTTGAACGCGTTCTCATGTTTGACACAAGTATGGGTTAGCAATTTTATGTCCTAGGTTCTATTGGTTTGATATAGAACCATAGGCTTCTTGAGAAATTTAATTGTGAGGGTGATGCAATGATATTTAAAAAAAAAGAACAAACGCCGTTGAGACCTCTCTAATTACTTCTGTGGTCCAAGAGAATAGTTATGGAACTTCTTGATCTGATTAGCTGTGCTCGGATATCGTCATATGGACACAGACCCATCGCGTAATCTAATGACACTCTAACGTTCGGGAGCAGTCCATGTTATCCCTTATTGCTGCTTGAATATGACATCCTTCTGTTAGCTGCTCTGGGAACATACTCAAGTTGGAGTGGAACTGAGTTTACCCTTCCCATCTTATATTGAAAGAACTTTTTCATTTGCAGTTCCCTTTCTTATCTATAGATTTATAGTTTCGTATCGTTTGATTAACATGTTATATTTTAGATAACATCAAGGAAGCACATTTCGAAGCTTCACATTCTGTCTAACCACGAGAGTGGAAGTGTGCAGACCTGATATTCGGAAGAGCCTTAATCTGTTCCAGATATTGATATGCGCTCAAATGTTAGAATGCTAGCTTTCGAAAGCATCATTTTGAAGCAGTAATGTGTAGATAGGATTGGTGTTGAAAGGCGTACCGATATACTGCCAAGGGTACATTTCGTTCTAATTTTAGAAGGATGGGTGGGGGAGGAATCAATTTCATTTAAAAGGAATTTGTTTTCTACTTCATCTGTTTCTTTTTAAGTCCAACAGTTTGACTCTTCATCTGTTTCTTTTTAAGTCCAACAGTTTGACTTTTGTTCTAATCACACACCTCACTTTGACCGTATTTTTGTACTAATATATAAAAATAAAATGATCATACAAAATTTTGATGGATATGTTTCAAACTTTCAATATAATATCAGCTTTTGTAATTTCTACAAATAGATAGTTAGAGATTTTAATGGTTAAAGTTGTGGGTTGGCAAGCTTGAAAGTCAAATTGTTGCACTTATCTAGGAACATAGGAAGTATCTTTATGCTTAGCTCGTTTCATTAGCTAGTTTCTTTTGTGCGGCTCTGACTTTGGAGGCAAGTCATGGAATTCAGCTTTAGCCTCTAGCTTTGTCATAACTCTTTCATATCAGTGGGTAAAACGACTAGCAATCTCCTTTTGCTATTCAATACTTGAGTAGGTGCTTCTAATTCTATGTATGAACGGGTTGGTTGTAAGTGACACATATTTTGGTGCACCCCCCCCCTTTAGAATTTTCATCAACAGAATAGGTGTTTTTGGTAGTGGTACGACTTCTTATGTGGAACAGATGTGGGAACATAATTTGCTACCCAGCTTTATTAACTTAATCTGGTCCAAAAATGAACCAATATATCGCGCACTGATTCATATGTTTAGATTGTGGTTTGTGGCCTGTGGGAAAGGGGCATTTGCGGATTAGGTCACAAGTCCAACTTTGCTCGACAGGGGATGGGGGATCTTTCATGTCCATAATAAGGGACAGCAGATGAGGTAAACTGTGAGTTGGGATTTAAGGTGTGAAGGAAAGGTTTCTAAGCGACTGAGTGGTATATGTTCAGTTATTTTGGTGCAAAATTTATGAAATGCGCTTACGGTGTCTAATTTTGAGATACCATTCTTTAGTTGTTAAGGTGACAAAGTATAATGCAATGGATCGGTTGCTGGAGTAGGAACTAACACATCATATACCATTAAAGGATCTTTCTTAGAAAATCAATTCTCTTCCATTCATTGGTGTGCTATGACTCCAATGTGTCTTCCTCCAAACCACCTTCGGAAATGTGCAAAGTAGATCAATGTTACACAACTCAAGAGCCCCTCGTCCCCTCTGGTCCTGCCTGCAGAGTTCATACCTGTTCTGAATCTTGCAAACTGAGATGTGGTACTCTGGTACCATGGTTCTCTTTTGACGAGTTCAGGAAATTTCTTAGTAAACTACTTGTAGTACTCTTTCCATATATTAGCAAGAAAATAAAACTCGGCCTTGTGTTACACGACAGCCAAGTTATAATGGATTATGAAGTCGTTGTTCCATAATACCTTGTTACAGGATGCGTCAACAAACAATATGTCCTTGGCACTACATGACATGAGGGTGAATCGTCGTGTTGGAACTTTTTTTCACTATGTTCATACATGAAAACAGAAAAACAACACACGAACACCAGTGAAGGGAGAAGAAGGTAATAGGGACGTTCAAGTTTGGTAATGTATATTAGTTGTGTGACTTGTATCAATTTTAATATTAGTACACCGATGGTGCATTCACGTTTTTATGATTTGTTTTCCTAATTGATTTTTTTTTTGAGGGGAAAAGAGAAATAATATAGATTAAGGGAGGGACAAAATGTCCATCAGTACATAAGGAGCAATATCAGAGGGGGCATGACATTCCCACCTTTGCTCAACACCAAAAGGCACAAGTCTTGCTAGGTGATGCGCCACACAATTGCCATCCCTTCGCACATGAGACCATGAAACAGAGACAAAATTTCTACTAAAAAACATTACATCCTCAAGAACGTTCCCTTTGAGAGGCGAGAGACCTGAGACAAACAATCCGTTTCAAATATTACTTGGGATAGATTATGGTTTCGAGCCAACCGAATTGCAAAGCACAGAGCCTTACCTTCCGCTACTTCCGGAGCCCACCAGGCCACCACGCACGAACACGACGCGTAGCAGCCCATAAAACCTGACCATCGCTGCCATGAGCAACCACGCCTAACCCCACCCACCCTTCACCCACCGAAGCATCAACATTAACCTTAACAGCACCTTCCGGAGGGGGGAGCCACTGGTTCGGGCTTCTAACACCATTTCCCACCTTTCCCACCTGCATACAACTCGCATAGGCAGCATAGTCATGGCATAGCTGACTCGCACGCCCCACCAACACTTGGTTAGCTATAGTCGTGCCCTCAAAAACAGCTTGGTTCCTGCGAAACCATTGCTGCCACGCAAGGAAAGCCCAGCGAGCCAACCTTTCATCCGCAATTTCTGCCCAGCTCTCCACCAAGCCCAGTACCGAAGTCACCCCGGGTGCTAGATCCGTTAAGCTCGCCATTTCCAAAGCCTCCCTTGACACTCCACACTCGAACGGGGAGTGAAAAACCGTCTACGGTGCTTCATTGCAGAGCGGACAGGAGTCCTCATCTATCAAATGACGGTGTTTCAAGAGAGCACGAATCGGTAACGTACCCGAACAAACCCGCCATAGAAAGTGTCTAACTTTTGGCGAAACATTCAAGCTCCACAATTTAACCCAAGTTTTGTGATAATTGTCAAAATTGCAAGATTTCCAACCATGTACGCGGTTTTCACCGAATACTTTCCATCTTTGGTAAAAGCCCATGAGAGAGAATCCACGGGTGACCTTTCACTAAGAGGGATGGCAAGAATAGCCCTCGCATCATTCCCTTCAAATCTTTCAAGAATAAAATCAGTTTTCCACGAGTGATTAGCAGCATCAATTAAATCACATACCTTCTCAACACCATCGAAGGGCTCACCTTCTAAGAATCTTTCTCCATCTCGGCACACCCAAGGATCATCCCACACTCTAATACTCGAACCATCTCCTACTCTCCAAAGTAACCCTTCCTTCAACAAAGATTTAGAACCCCAAATGCTCTTCCAAGAATAGCTACTAACAGGACCAAGGGAAGAGTCCAAAAAAGAAGTAGATGGAAAATATTTCGACTTCATTGCACGCCCAAACAAAGAGTTCGGAGCTTGAGACAGCCTCCAAGCTTGGCGCCCAAGAAGAGCCTCGTTAAAAACTCCTAAATCTCGGAAACCCATGCCCCCTAAACACTTAGGAGTGCAAAGAGACTCCCAGCTTTTCCAATGAATCTTATGTTCTCCACCCTGTTGACCCCAAAAAAACCTAGCCATTGCAGCTTGGATAGATTGAATCACAGAGACCGGCACCTTGTAAACACTCATTAAATAAGTTGGGATAGCTTGAACCACATACTTCAATAAGACCTCTTTCCCCGCCCTAGAGAGAAGCTTCTCCTTCCAGCCTTGTAATTTCTTCCATATCCGATCTTTCATCTCTGTAAAAATCACTTTTTTCGACCGACCCATAATAGTCGGGACTCCTAGATACTTATGATGTCTGTCTACATGTCTCATAGCCAAAAAATCCGTCAATTCTTGTCTGTGCACACAGCACACACACCCCTGCTAAAAGATACTTTCGACTTGTCAATGTTAATTTTTTGTCCAGATGCAACTTCATATTTGTTGAGAATATCAACTATAATTCTGCATTCCTGTCGGGTAGCTCTAGCAAAGAGCAAACTATCATCAGCAAACAAAAGGTGAGAGATTTCAGGGCCACTGCGACTTGCTTTAACCCCATGAACCTATTTATATACAGTGAGATAACACGGCAGATAAGGCATCAGCAACTAAAATAAACAGATAAGGAGACATATGATCTCCTTGTCTGAGACCCCGAGTAGGGGTAACAGACCCACATACAGTACCATTCACAAAAAAAGAATATCGAACCGATGAAACACAATCAAGAACCAACTTCACCCAAGACTCCGCAAATCCCAATTTTATCAACAAACATCTCAGGAAACTCCACTCCACCCTATCATAGGCCTTGCTCATGTCTAACTTCATAGCAATGTTACCTCTGCGCCCTCGAAATCTATGCTTCATTGAATGAAAAATCTCAAGAGCAATAAGTGCATTATCAGTGATCAGACGACCAGGAACAAACGCACTCTTGTTATCAGAAACAATATTAGGAAGGATAATCTTGAGCCTGTTTGCTAGAACCTTCGACACAAGTTTATAGATAACGTTGCAAAGACTAATAGGACGGAATTCAGAAACCAGAGACGGAGTTTTCACCTTTGGGATCAACGCAACATTTGTGTGATTAATACTATTTGGGGGTCGTGTGCCATGGACAATGCCAATAACAGCATGAGCAACATCATCTCCCACTATATGCCAGAACTTCTGATAAAAAATTGCATGCATACCGTTGGGGCTTTGCAGGGATGCATCTGATTCAGATTCAGAGCCGCATAAACTCCTTCTTTTGTGCATTGACGGGACAAGGTTGCATTCATCTCAGGAGAAACAATCTGATTAATCGACTCGAGAACCTCATTTACCTTCTCAATATCCGTGGAGCCCGTCGAAAAAAGAGTCTCATAATAGTCACAAATAACTCTCTCAAGATCCTCCTCTTCTTCCTTCCAACACCCATCTTTGTCGAACAAACCATTAATATAATTTCGTTTTTTCCTCTGAGAAGCTTTGTGGTGAAAATATTGAGTATTTTTATCGCCATCTTTTAGTTCCGAAACTCGGGACCTAAGATGCCAGTAAGCCTCTTGTTTATTCAACAAATCATCCAACTCAGCCTGAATATTTAAGGCCAAATTTTGCTCCTCAACCGAAGACCCCAGTTGGGCCACAGCTAGCCTTTTCACGGCCTTTTGAATCTGTTTACCGAAATTGGTAAACTTCCTGCCACTCCAACTCACCAATTGAGAAGCCACCCGCTGCACCCGCTCATCCAAACCGCATCCCCCAGCAGCAACCCACGCTGTCCGCACAATCTCCTCACATTCCGGGTCCAGCAGCCAAGCGGTCTCGAACCGCTTCTGTTTGTGCCTCACCCTTTTACGCCTAGCATCTCCACACACTCGCAGCAGCAATGGAGTGTGGTCAGACTTGTACCGGGCCATATGCACAATCTCCGCTGATGTAAAATGATTTCCTAATTGATTTAGTTGTTAATTAATGTTGCTTAACCATTTGAAGAACAATTAATATCTTATTAATTAAATTATATTGTGTTAAATAAATACACATTCATCAGATATATTGGGTCTTGATGTTGGGCCGTGATTTTAATCTCTTTCAGTCTTTCCTGGAAATTGAATTATAATGTAATATTATATTTTTTAATTTTTTGACCAAGTCTCTGCTACCTTTCAAAGGGGTCTTCTTACCCTTAATTTTCTCTTCCAAGTACCATCTGTATTTTCTGCTCTCCAAGTCTGATTAGCCTAGAAACAGAGAATGGAATCTAAGATTCTCTTCCATTCTACTTATTTGCCAATCATTTTGTGTACTGATTATAGCCTAATGCCTAAACAACTTAACAAATAAGGTTTCTCTATGTGGTCTTCATGTAACTTTCTTCATAGAGTTGCTCCCTTGACATGTCTTTTGACGGTTCTTTTTGACGGGCAAAATTCTGAATTGTGCAGGAAGAGTTGGATGGGCTTGCTGAAATTTATCCTGATCGCTTCAGTATCTACTATGTCCTCAATCAGGTTGGTAGAGTCTTTAGTTCTTATTCTCCTTTTTCCCCCTGTTCATATTAATGACAATGGAATTGTGTTATTACTTTGACTAGAAGTTGGTTTGTGAAGGAGCTGATGGTACTGTATTTTATGTCAGACTACTTCTGAGGTGTTATTATGTCGTACAGCTGGAACGTTGCTGACTAAATCTTGAATTGGTGTCAGCATGAATATTTTCTCATTATTTGCATATCTCGTTTTCTACGTCTAGCTTATTTTCTCTTGTTATATTTTCTGAGAACTTTCAGTAAGAGCTGCCCTTCTATAATTATTCCATATTAGTGTCACGTGCTTAAATTGCCAAAATCTTTTATTGAACTACAGTTCAAGCTTCCAACTGGAGGGCACAAAAAATGGCCTGGATCAATTTTACAAGTCTAGTTTGGTCTGGTCTGGTGTGGTCTGGTCTGGTCAGACCACAATGATAAGATTTGCCCTCCTATAATTTCTTGAATCTTCATTCGCTAATACTTTTGTCTTGAATAATCAGTAATAATTGGAGGGCACAGAAAGTGGCCTGGTCAATTTTATGATGCGTTAAGCTATGTTCCATTCACCTCAAATAAGGTGATCTGGTCTGAATATCTAGGTTTAAGTATAGTCTGGTCAGATAACCTTATTTTCTTTTGTGAAGGGGCTAATTTAACAACTTAACATTATTGTTTTAGGGGATAGAGAATGAGAAACATTTTGATGACAAAATAATCAGAGGGAAAAAGACCAGTTGATGTCCCATACTCCCATACCCCTTGTTCCGAGACATGGAGAGGAATGGACAATGTTGCTGTGTGATATCTTCAGTATCACCAGTTTTCTTGTATTATAATTTATATGATCGTGGTGCAATTAAAGTCTTTTTTGCGTCTTGTTCATAATGGCCTCTCTTTCATTATTAACTCGAGAAATGGAACATATCAATTTATGTTCAAGTGAAATATAGTTATCTTCTCGGCAACATCTTCTGTTGTGTGCTATAATATACTTCGTGTGTAATTGTGGAGTTTTCTTTTGGGTTTACTATGGCAACTTTACAGCCTCCTGAAGGATGGAAAGGTGGCGTCGGATTCGTAAGCAAGGAAATGATCAAAGAACACTGCCCTGCACCTGCATTAGATATACAGGTTTACATCATTCTAGCTTACATCTCCTTGTACCTCCATTTAATCAAATGAAATGACAGCAGCTTGTGAGCAGAACATTTTTTTTATCATGGATAAATCTGAATGGAAATTCCGATTCGCTTGTTTTTTTTTTTTCCAGATCTTGAGGTGCGGCCCACCGCCTATGAACAAAGCTATGGCTGCTCACCTGGTGGAACTGAGCTACACTTCTGAAATGCAGTTTCAGTTTTGATTTTGCTAATCCAGCCATAGCGCGCTTCATATTATACGATGATATCGGGCTATACGATGGTATACCCTTTTGGATGTATTTTCTGGGAGGTAGTGTTAGTCTGCCAGAAAACTTATTTAGCTTATTCATGTTGGTGTCAGGGTTAGAGAAATTTGTTTTGAGTATTTAAATACTTGTTTTGATCGATTAACATTTGGACAATCCTTTCAATAAGGATTAGCAAAATGATAATTACTGATAGAACAACACTTGCATTTCATGATTTCTCACAGCCATTTCTCTTGCTATTCACATGTTATTTTCTTATAGTCAGACCTTTTTTGCTGCTAATCTTTTCGTTAATCAAATTTAATTGCAAATTTTCTAATTAAAATGGTATACAAGCGTAAGAAATATTTTAAGGAAACCTTTTGAACTGTGATCATAGGACTTCTGGAATATGAGAGAACATGAAAAAATGGATAAAGTAGCAAGTACGAATAGAATTTCAAATCTATTACTCTTTTTTTTATAGTATTAAATAATTAGTTTACATGGGTACGTGGATCACATGTTTAAGAATATAGTAGAATTTTCTTCCAAAAAAAAAAAAAGAATATAGTAGAATTATAATTAGTTTACTTGGGCACGTGCATCAGGTGAAATTCTTTTGAAGTACTTCCTCTTTTTTTTTTGTTCTTTCTCACTTGGAATCTTGACACTATTTGTTCTTAGAGAGAATCTTCTCAATTTTTTCCAATATATAAGAAAAAATATAGTCATGTGGGTTTTGTTTGATTCGTCTCAATTAGTACTTTATTAATATTCAATCGGTATAATTTTTACTACTCCCTCCGTCCCAAAATACTCTTTACAATTTCATTTTTTCATCTGTCCCAGAATACTCTTTACACTTCTATTTTTAGATATGACCCACTATTATTTTAATCTTTCTACCTTTTAATCATTGGCCCACACTCTCTCTCATCCAAATAAAATAATACCACTCCTACTACCTACCAACTCTAAACAGGACCCACATTCTCTCTCCTTAAAATAAAATAATACTACTTTTACTAACTACTAATTCCTATCACATCTACTTTTCAATAAAATAACAATTGATAACCAAACAACTTATCATCTAAAACTACGTGCCTTAATAAGTGTCAAGAGTATTCTGGGACGGAGGGAGTATTATATAATGCAGTTGGTTTTGTAAGAGACCGCCTACTTATAATTTAAAATTAGGCACAGCCCAAGCCCAATATTATGAATAGAATATGCAACCTTTCTTAATATAGTGACTAGTTTAATCTATTTAGCGATCAGTTTAATCTATTTAGTGACCAGTTTAATATACCCAGTTTTCACATTCTTTAACCCATTTAGTGACTAGTTTAATCCATTCGGTAAGACTGTCGGGTTATGTTTTGATATTGTGTGTTGTAGTTCGGGAATAAAAGGGAAACAAAGGAAGAAGAAGAGAAGGGATGACTAGGTTAGTGTGAGATGCCTAGGGATAGTGTTGGGTTAGAGTCAAATGGAATGAGCTTGTTAGGATAATGTAGGCTTGAGTTTGTCTAATTCTATGCTAAAATTAGACCTCCTATTCTAATAATTTATGTATATAACGAAAGATATTTAAGTTCAAAAATATGCATTGGGAGATGTGCACAGGAAAGTGAGAAGGATAAAAAAAAACAGAGGGAGTATTGCTTCGTAGTCCTAATTTTCACATCCACCAACATATTCTTTCAAAATTATGTAAGTTTTCACATATCCAGTGTTCACCTACATCATAAAAAGCAAAATTTGCAACATAAAAATATATATCAGAACATATCCATTTACAATAGATAATATATCAGAACATATCTGATTACAAGACATAACATACATATTGATTATAAGAACAATAATACCCTTAACATAGAATAATAATATATTAAACAAATTACAAAACATATAGAAAGTAAGTAATAAAGAATATGCTCTTAATTACTATGAATGATCAATAAAAAGAAATTCTGTAAGTTTTCACATGTCCTGTGTTCACCTACATCATAAAAAGTAAAATTTGCAATATATATATATATATATATATATATATATATATATATATATATATATATATATATATATATATATATATATATATATATATAGAAGTGAGTTCATATGAGAATACATACTTACATGAGAAATGAGAATGGATTTTACGCGCTATAACTCTAATGAACAAGTGATGTAACTCTAATGAAAAAGTGATGTAACTCCCAAAAAAAGAATATTAGAAAAAAAAAATTCAAAAATTTTTTTTTTTTAGGCTCAAAGTTTTTTCGGGGGTATAACTCTAATGAACAAGTGTTGTAACTCTAATCCAATCATGTGGTTGAGATTCATTCTCATTTCTCATGTAAGGAGCATTCTCATGTGATCTTGCCCCTATATATATATATATATATATATGGGAAGACTCTTGTGAGAACAACCCCTTAGGTGGGAACACCAACTTATGTGAACAAATCTGAACTATTGGATGCTTTAAATCTAAGGGTTGGGGAGTTTTCTCAATTGAAATCTCATTCCCGCATCACGACATTTTCATCGCAACTCATTTCCATTCTCTCTCTTCACCTCCTCACACTCTCTCCTCTCACCATCATCAATGGTGGAATCAACACCAGCAACATCCGACGACCACCACTACCACCGCAATTCTCTCCTCCACTGTAACACCCCGACAATTCTTTCTTTTCTAAAATACCTTTTAATATAAAACTTAGAGAATTATCAAAGTATTATCGTCCGTGTGAAAACGTATCGGCTTATTTAGAATTTTGCAGCGGAAAACATAATAATAAACTTTATAAATAAAACTTAGTCAACCACAAAGTCAACTCTAAAAGTAAAACCAACCAAAGTCAAATTCAACGACAATAGTCAAAGTCAACTACGAAAAGTATAAAATCAAAGTATGATAAATAATCTAACAAGATCTCCAATCCCGAACCCATGATGCATCATCTTCAAACCTGTAGATGGACAATGCACTATTGATCCCTAGAGACTGCTCACCAAAAGGGTCATCACATGATCAATAAGGCATAGCCATGATCAACATACACATACAAAGCACGTAATCAGTAAAGCTAATTAAGTACTACATAATAAATAAATAAACAAACAATCATAACAGGATACTAATAAATAATAAGCAGGAACAATTAATAATATAATAACCTTGCAGACTACTTTTACTGAACTAAACTTCACAACCAATAACTTAATTACTTTAGATGGAATAGTCAATGGAACGAGTTGTCTGACTAAAACCATCCTTCCCTTTGGAAGACGAAATACGGACGCGACTCCGTATTCCCATGACCTACGATATCGAGGAACCTTTTAAATAAAAATAGGACACGGTGATCAATCCGGTCCCAAGAAAAGCCATGGGCTACCACCATGTACTCCATTTCATACTTGTCCAACACTTCAGACGTGCACAAGTCTAAAGCTATTGCTATCCACTTTTCACTTTACATGATTAACAATTTATTACTTGTTATGTACAAATAATATAACCATCAAACAACCATACACTTCCATTTTTATCTTAGGATTAGATAAGGTGATCAACAACAACTTAACAATCCAAGATTAATTCCAACTTTAATCCATAACCTTCCTTTATTTGTTGAACCAAGTCAACAACCATCCAACCTTTCATAGGTATAATAATTCAACTTACCAAATAAGGCCCTCGGTCCTTCTAAAGTATTTAAATAATCAAAAGGGAACAACATGATTCAATCATGATCCAAACCAATATATATTAATCCCTCATATGAATTAATAAAATAAAGTTCCCAAATCCCATATGTTCGCATCAATCTTCCATACAAACATAATATAAAAAGCATAATCAACATGTTTCACACAACGGCATAAAACATGCAAATCCAACTTTAATAGAATCACATATGAACTAAAAATAGTTCCTATACATGATACTACATAATTCTCATCCTTAAAATCATGATACTAATCCATTTAACACATAGGTATGTACGTACCTTGTGTAGACAAATTGAGAGGCCACTTTCACAACCTTAAAAGTAGCCTAAAGAGAATTCACCGCCTAAAACAACCAATATAAATCCATAATCAATCTCTTATGAATTTACAGCAATAATAAAATACTTTAAATCCTTCTTAAAAGTGTTTAAAAACCTTTCCCATCATTAAAACTTACTTAGTACAACCTCCTAGTATAGTACTTGTAGACACATAATCGTGTCTCCCCATTTAAGGATCCAATGATGAAACATACTGCGATATTAGTTGGCGCGACCCAACGAAAGAGCAATCTAAAGAACCATTGCAAGATTGTGTTTTGAAATGATATTCTAAAGCCCAATTAATTGTTCATGATGATTAATTGTATTTTAAGCCCATAAAATATTTTAAGTCCATTTTAAGAGCCCAATTAAATATTTATTATCTTAATGAATATTTTCATAATGCTTTTATCAAAAATCAGATTTTTAATCTGTAAAGTTCAATTCCCGGATTTTAGGGATAAAAAAGTATCTTCGAAAGACGTGCAGAATAAAAAACGAATATGCTGGAATATACTGGAATATGCGCCGGACACGGCGGGTGCGTCCAGCACATTGGCCAGAACTCGTCAGGCGAGCCAATGAGCGCCTGACACGTGGACTTGTGACTCACACAGAGTCCTGCGTCTGACGCAAGTCCTGTGTGAGACACAACTTTCTTTTCTATCTTTTCAAAAACGCGTCTACACGTGTTAAAATCTAATTGGGCTAGCCGCGTCAGGCACACCAATATGCGCCTGACGCGTGGCAGTGCGCCTGCCACGTAGGCCTGCACCTGGCGCAGGGCTTGCGTGAGGAGCACGCCTCTCTTTGCCTATAAATACTCGTGATTTCTCGAATTATGAACGACTTTTTTATTATTATTTTACGCATACAAAAACTTACGAATATCTCCGAAATACACTTCGAATCTCCAAATACTCAAACACTCAAATACTTTCAATACTTCAATCTATTCCTGATCATATTGCGTTCCTGGTTTCACGATTGCTCCGCCTAAAGATCATTGCGCTCTTCAATCTAAACCGCATAGGTATAATCCTGAGGGTCTTTAAATAAATTCTCTATTTTTATATTGAAGTTACTAACTGTTTCTTTCCTGATGTAGATCTTTAATATAAAATCGTTCTACTGTATATTCTAAACCTTTTTCCTTCTTTTTTATTTATTTTTATACATTATTATATGCTTGCGTGATTATTCTACGCATATTATATGATTGTCCTGCTTTATTGCTTTTATCACCCACATGTTATTTTTGCTAATTAAAGACCTAAATAAATGTTCTAATATTAATCAGATTAATTTGGACAACCTGCTAGGTTCCCTATAATATTGATTGCTTAATAACTTGTCACTAAAAATAGTCTTTTTATGTGTTTCCTAAACCAATTTAGACTAAATATTTGTAGGGTGTTTAAAACGTTATATGATTATTCTTTGGCATAAAATCTGTAATGAATCGATATTTAGTAGAGGCCAGCAATGGGCAATATGGTTCCTGACTGTATTGTACCCTCACCCCCGAACTCAATCTTTGGTTCATTTTGACCATCTATGGAGTCAGGACGGTGAAATCTACATTGGATAAGTCCCTAATTATTTGTCCCTACGATTTCCCAATATCCAATTAGGTTTATGATTCTTCCTTTAAAGAATTGTTGGCGACTTCTTTCAAAACATTTTTCAATAAAACCTTTACAATGGGGTAGTCAAATCTAATACGCGCTCACACCGCGTAGGCGAAATAAAAAACACGCCTACAATTTGGCGACTTCACTGCTGCGGATTTTAAAAAATTATTTTTTTAAATGAGTGGGTGAAACTTGAAAAATACGATTCATTCTTATTTTTATGCCTTTGAATAATATACTATTTTGCATATGCATGGCTACTGTTCAGCCACCGTAAGGACAATGTACCTTGCCTCATTAGCACATGTTCTATGTGTGAGGTCACCCCCGGGGGGTTTGCGCTTTGTCCTTCCAAAAAGCTTCCTGAGCGATAGTGTTGGATCTTAGTCATAAGCAAACCTACCCAACCATGGAATTGTTCTCTTGTTCTTGACTTGAGAACTGGAGTGCGTCTTACACGTGGCCACCTCTTTAAGCAGGGGTACGAAGCGTGGGATCAATCTCTTAGTCATGGACCCTTTCAGCCTTAACCTAAACCTGACCAATAGTTGAATGTAGAACTGAACTTTAGGTTGAGAACTGTTGCATCCATGTTATATGACATTTGCCTGTGATTGCAATTTTTGCCTGTTATTATCCTGTCAAATTGTCATTATTATGCGTCATTCCTAAAATCGCGTCTAACAAGCAATAGAAAATTCGTCAATTGCCTAATACGTCGCCCAAATCCCCGAAAAACGTGTCGGAGAGTAGTGCACCAAACGCATTAAGTTGCGCATGGCGCACCACTCCCGCGCCAGATGCACGGCTGTGCGCCGCGCGCAGCAATGTTGCGCGGCACGCAGTATGTGCATCGCACGCTTTTTGTCAATTTAGTCGTCGTAATGGTCGATCCTACGTTCAGTCCTATGTTCGTATGTCTGCATTCGCGTAGAATCATGGTCATTCTAAGGGTCTCACCTAATTCAAACAAAAAAAGGGGTCAGTCTTTTCATGCAAGGTCGAGTCTGTCCCAAAAAATTGCATCTGGAAAAAAATGGTCATGTTAGAGTTAGAATCATCATGCATGTCTACCTTCACCCTGCTGTCCAGCTAATCCTCCTTATCAATCTTACCTTACCATATTCAACAAATTTCAAAATCTTACATTTTTTCAAAATCAATCATACACCCACTTCTATTCTATCTTTTTCAAAAGCATTTACTAAACACCATCATACACAACATTTACAAAAATATTTTTCAAAATTAATCCATCATCTTTTCCTAACAAAAGATAAAAACAAGGGGTTCCTTTCAAAAACGAATTTCAAAAATTCTAAGCCCAGTCTAAACACCTTCAATCCAATCCAATCCAATCAACCAAATCCAATTCACTTGCATTCATTCTAGGCCCATATGCATTAGAGTCCATTTTACATTCATATTAGGCCCATCAAAATTTGAGTCCATGCATGCAGTGGCGGATCCAGGATTTTGAAATCGGGGGTACTGTGACTAAGTAAATAAGATCGGATTGTTTCCTCTTTAATCTTTTTTATCTAGGTGTCATTTGTTGTTGAAGTATGATTAGCAGTTAATTTTTGTTAGTTAACTATTAGAGTATTATAAATATTTTAGGGTGTCTTTTACTTATATTATGTAACATACATTAATAAACTCCTCTCTCTCCATCTCTTCATACTGCCTTCTTCACTAAACTCCATTAATGGAGTTGAACCACATATTCTAACAATTTCTATATCCAATACACAAATAAACTAATTACAATCTACTAAATACTACATATAAAATCAAATCAATAACCAACAATCAATTCATCATACAAATCAGCCAATTCAAAGTTTTCAAACAAATTCATTTTTTTCATTCATAATTATTATTAATTTGTTATTAGGTTGACAAGTAATTACAGTACAATCAATACAAAAGTTTGCCATTTTCCCACTTATAAAAAAGTAGATGACAATTTTTACAAAAAATTATGCCATTACATGACAACTAAACATTAAAATCCAATGATATGTTTTCCCACTAAAAAAAAAAGATGAACTAACATTCTTAGATAATTTCAGATTCAAGCCAAATTAAACATAGATAACAAAATGTTGCATCAAAATATGCTAACCAAAAACCATAGCACTAAGAAAATCGATAATTTATGAAAATCTCGAAGTATTTACTATCAAACCGTACTTGCTGAATTCACATCGCAAAAAATTTAACGCAAATATATACAAACATCGCAAGAAATTTGAAAAATACGGAAAATTCTCAACTAATTTCGGAGCAAAATTTAGCAAAATCGGAATTAAAGCTTCGATGAAAGACAGCAAAACTAAATTTGCTAGTAATTGAAGAATACAGAGTGAGGAAAAGAGAGAGAGAGAGAATTACCAGAAGATGAGCAGCAGAAATGGAGAGTTGTGGCAATTAGGGAGAAAATGGCAGTTGGAAGTGAGAGAAAATGAGGGTGTAGGAAATTGAATGCTTATCTGGATTGAGAAATTGAACAGAGAGAAGTGAGAAGGTGAGTCACGCACTCAAGCTATCTTCTCGATATTTTGGATTTGTTTGGTTATTTTTTGATTAAAAAATAATTTAAATTCTGACATAGCAAAAGGTGAAAGTAGAAAGTAATAAATGAAAACTCAGCCTTTTCTTTTTGGCAAACACTAAGCTGACACTCTAAGTATGCTGTCACACAAAAGCCAAACGGTCCTGTTGTAGTCTAACATCTACAGCTCTTTTTGGGACACTTGGGCTTATCAGAGCCGTACACGTGTCACCTGAGTTAAAGAGAAGAAATGCCTTGCATCTTTGGGCTACCCTCAGGAGAGTTAAAAGGTCTAGATTCTGGCCCAGCAGTCAGAGCCCAACAATGTAAGGTGGCTGAAGGAGATTGGTTAATAGATATCCACTAGTCATGATCTGCCACGTGTCGTGTTTTGATTCCTCACCCAATCAGAAGCCACTATTCTAGGGCAGGTATTAAGGATAGCTGTCAACTTGCTATCACTATAAATACCCCTAAAATCAGGAGACACACAATTCAATGCAAACAGTGTAAAGTTACTCTGAAAAACTATTCTCTCACTTTCTCTCTCTATCTCTATATTTCTCTTTCCACTCCTGATACCTGACTTAAGCTTCGGAGGGGGAACCACTACCCAAACCTCCAGGGTGGGTCCCTTTTTGCAGGTTCGGGAACGAAGCTCAGGCTTGGACTTGGTTGATTCAGACATTGTTGCACAAGTCTCCAAAGAAGAACATCTAAGGGATACTAGTTTACTTGCTCGACAAGAAAGCACCATCTACAGCTTACTTGTTGGACAAGCGGACTAAACATTTGGCGCCGTCTGTGGGGAGACGCAACGATGAGCGATTGTCAATCGTCCAACCTTCCCGTAAACCGAAGTCTTCGGGTTAATGTCGAAGACACAGTAGAACACGAGAGACCACCTCGAGGAAGGGATAGACCCCCGTCCATCGTCCCAAGTTCTTGGACCAAGCCAAAGAACCTATCATTCAAGAGAATCTTGACGTCGTCAGGTGGCCAGCTCATCTAGAGAACGCCTTGAATGATTTCCAGGCAAAGATGGCAGCAGTCGTCCAGGAACAGATCAAGAGCAATATGTTGTTTTTCCGGCTTAACCCTGAGCCAGCTGCTAACAATCCACCTCCCCCTAGGGGACGTTCCCAAGACGATCGTCCAGGTCCTAGTCGACCTGTTCGTCAGGAATCCTCTAGGAGAACGGCAAGAGGAAAGCAACCAGCGGATAAGGATCAGCGAAGGAAGATGGACTGGAACCTGGTGGTAAGGACCCAGGACCATGTTCGTCCAAGCGGGCACCGAATGGAAACAGATGCCGAGAGAATATCTAGAAGCAAAGAGAGCAGCGAAAGAATACAACGATCGCCGACGGGTTCTACATCATACCCGAGAGACCCTCCTTTGAGGTTGTCGTCCAGAGGGGAGGAACGAAGTTTAAGTCACTCTATTGTTCATCCACGACAAGAGAAGACAGTGGCTCAACCCATGGCCTATAGGCGTCCATTGCCTGCAAACACATCGTCTGACCCGGTGTTAAAGGAATATCGTAAGGAGTACATACCCATTGAGGGACGGATGGGAGCCCTCCGGCATTAACCGGCCCACTCCATTCTCGGCCGGGATAATGGGGCGCCCCCTTCCCAAAGGTTAAACTCCCTACTATAGAACCTTTTGATGGAACAATGAGATCCCGATGATCACTTGTACGCTTACAAACATCGGATGTACGTCCAAGGAGTAGATGATGCTACCTCGGTGTAAGAACTTCCCAAAGAACTCGAAGGGAGTAGCTCGAAGTGGTTTAACAATCTTCCACCTAATTCGATCAATAATTTCACGGAACTCGGTTTCTTATTCACTAGTCACTTTGTTGCCAACAAGCAAGAACAAAAAACAAGTATGCACCTAGGCAAGGTCGTCCGGGGGACCTAAGGAGGCTCTTAGAAGTTTCGTTAAGAGATTCAACCTTGAAGCCCTTCGGATCCAAGATCTTAATCTTTGGAGTGGCCTTTGACGCCTTCATTAGGGGTCTAAGGCCGGGGAAGCTTTAAGTTTGATCTTGTTAAAAAGAAAATCTCCACTCTTTGCCGAAGCCTTAAGGGAAGCTGAAGCGTTTATTCACGCTACCGAAGTGTGTCTTGAGGCAAAGCATCCCGAGTCTAAGAAGCCTGAAGAGGTTGCTCGACCCAAAGAAGAGCAACCCCAAGAAGGCCGAGACTTGGGCTATAACCTCCACCACTTCATCTAGAAGGAGCAAGAGAAAAGAGGTGAGCCATCCTCATCCAATCCTATTGAATTTAACAAGGACCAATACTCCATTCTCATGGAGATTAAGGATCAATATGAGTTGAAGGCCCCATTGAAATGAAAACCCCTTATAGAAATAGGGATAAGAGCAAGTATTGCCACTTCCACAAGGATTGCGGTCACGAAACTAATGAATGTAAGCACCTCAAGAAGGCTTTGGAGGAGCTAGCTCGAAAGGGAAAGATGAACTCCTATATGCCTCAAGGGGAAGGAAGTCTCAAAGAAAAGACAATTGGCGGACTAAGAAGAAGGAAAATGAGAGCACGAGACGAGGATGTTGTTCTCGTAATTTCTGGAGGGTTTCTTCTTTGGAGGACCAACCAATAGAGGACACAAAAACTACCTTAGGGAGCTTGGCCAAGTTTTGTTAGGCGATCAAACAAAGGTGAGCCCTTCCCAAGGGTGGTAGTTAGTGAGCAAGATCGGGCGAGGTTGAGGACTCCCCATGACGATCCATTGGTTGTAGAGATGAAAATAGCAAACTTGAGAGTAAGAAGAATTCGATCGACACTTGGAAGCTCGACGGACATCATCGGTCTTGCGCTTGTCTGTCAGTTAAAATTTGATGAGAAGAACTTGGTTCCCGTTCACCATCCTATCATAGGGTTTGGGGAGGAGTCATCCACCCAATGGGAACTGTTACTTTGCTGTTCGAGTGGGAGAAAAGGATGCCGCTAGAACTTTGTTTATCAAGTTCTTGGTAGTCCGAGATTTGTGACCTACAATGTCATTCTTGGGCGACCAACTACGAATCACGTCAAAGCCGTAATAGTTACTCACGATGTTGATGAAGTATGAGTGTGATGATGGCAAGATTGGCTCATTATATGGGGACGGCCAGGTGGCTAGGGAGTGTTATCGACTACCCTCAAGCCGTCATCATGGAAGATGTGCAATGAAGATCGGACGCAGGTTCTTTGGTGAAAGGAAAACGTGCGAAATTGAGAAGGATAAGACGAAGGTGGTTAGCGAGAGGAAAACGTCCGGAATAGTCAAGGACCACTTGGCCTCATTAAAGACGGCCATTGAGAGACCTCAGACGCCTCTCGCTCCCTCAAGGAAGGCGTCTGAGCATCTTCCCAGCAAAAAGAGAAAATATGAAATCATCAAGGAAGAGCCTCCCTTGTCTGAAGAAGTGATGGCCATCGTGGGACTAGCAATAGAGCGTCCCGAACCGCCCGAGGCCCCGGAAGACGTCCGTGCCGGATGAGGCTCGTCCGGAGCGAACCTTGAAAATTGGTTCTTCACTCTCTTTGGGCTTAAAAAGCCTCTTAATCGACCCTCTTGAAAGAATTTCGGGACGTGTTTGCCTATTGTGTTGAAGAAATGCCCGGAATTGATCCGAGTAGCCGTCCATCGGTTAAATGTTGATCCAAAAACAAAATCTGTTCGTCGAAGAAGAGGCATTTGGGACCCGGCTAGAAATCAGGCGGTTGACCAAGAAGTTCAGAAGTTGTTGGACTCCAAGTTCATCAAAGAAACCTATTACCCGATTGGATAGCAAATGTGGTCATGGTGCCAAAGCCCAATGGCTTTGGAGGATGTGTGGACTACACGATCTCAACAAGGCTTGTCCCAAGGACAGTTTCCCTTGCCTAAGTTGGATCGTCGCGGTGGACTCTACAGTTGGTCATGCTTTCTTGAGCTTCATGGACGCTTATTCGGCTTTCATCAAATCCCAATGTGGCACGAAGATCGGGACAAGACGTCCTTCATTACGGAAAAAAGGACCGTATGGCTGGTTGAGAATGCCATTCGGCCTACGCAATGCCCCGGCCACTTTTCAAAGATTGATCAATCTTGTTTTCAGCCACAATTGGGAAGAAATATGGAGGCATACATTGACGATATGATAGTCAAAAGCCGTCAAGAAGAAAATCATGTTGGTGATTTGAGAGAAACTTTTGAAACTCTCAGGAAATACAAGTTAAAGCTGAACCCCAGCAAATGTGTGTTTGGAGTTTTGTCGGGGAAGTTTTTAGGCTTTTTGGTGGATCAAAGGGGAATTGAAGCAAATCCCGAAAAGATACAAGCTATTTTAGACATGAAGTCTCCGTCAAAGGTGAAGGAAGTTCGAGAGGGCGACGGGTTGCTTGGTTGCCCTTGGACGTTTCTTGTCTAAGTCGGGCGACAAGTGCCATCACTTCTTCGCCACAATTAAGAAGAAAGCAAAGTTTGAATGGACAAATGAGGCGGAGCGAAGCACTACGACGAGTCAAGGATCACCTTCGTTTGCCTAGGTTGGTCGGCCAATGAAGGGAGAAAATTTGTTTGTATATTTGGCGTTGTCCGCTCCGTGAGTCTTTGTTACGCTAGCCGAAAGAGAATCCGTCCAAGTCCCAATATACTTCGTGAGTCACGTACTCAAAGACGCGGAAAATAGGTACACTCCCGTTGAGAAGTTTGGATTGGCACTCGTCATGGCAAGCGAAAGCTAAGGCCCTATTTCTTGGCGCACGGTATAATCGTCTACACCGATCGGCCTTTGAAGCAAGTTCTACGAAGATGGAAGGCTTTTGGACGAATGTTAAAATGGGCGGTGGAGCTTAACATGTTTGATATATCCTTTGAACCAAGGGACGACCATTAAAGGGCAAGCCTTGGCGGATTTTATAGTCGAACTTACTCGGCCAGCCATAGAGCCGATATCTGATCCAGCAAGAGGAAGAAGGCATTGGACGCTCATGGTTGATGGCTCGTCCACAATCAATGGATGTGGAGCAGGAATCATTTGCCAATCTCCCGAAGGGGACAAGTTTGAATATGCATTAAGGTTCCGGTTCGAGCATCCAATAACGAAGGCGAATATGAGGCACTCTTGGCGGGAATCAAAATGTGCAAAGCGGCGGAGCTGTTGAGATCGAGGCCAAATCGGACTCCCTCTTAGTGGTCGACCCGGGTTAATGGAGATTTTGAATGCAAAGAAGCATCAATGAGCAAATACATGCAACTCATCAAAGATGAGATAGAGCCATTAAAACGATTTGTCCTCGACCCAAGTACCAAGGCCGGAAAATCATCAAGCGGATGCACTCTCGAAGTTAGCCGGCTCGGTGAAGGTGATGTGCCAAGAACAGTATTTTGGGAAGTCAAACCCAAAAAGAGCATAGATCAAGAGCAGATTATGTTTCTCGATCGCGGGACTATGCGGATGGAGCCGATCATAGAATACAAGAAGACGGGACGATTGCCTTCGGATCCCGTAGAGGCCAAGTATGTGAAGGCTAGGGACAAGTGGTTTGAGCTATGGGACGAGACACTTTACAAGAAATCATTCAATCGGCCTCTCTGCTCAAGTGCGTCACCGGAGAAGATGGTCCGGAGGTCCTGAAAGAACTCCATGAAGGAGCTTGTGCTTCTCATATTGGGGGAAGAGCTTTAGGGGAGAAGGCTCTAAGGACGGGGTACTACCGGCCAACCTTAAAGGAAGACGCTCTTGTCTATGCAAAGAAGTGTGACGGTTGCCGAGAGGCATGGAAATGTGCATCGAAGCCGTCCAACTACTTAACCCCCATCTTGTTCCCTTTACCCTTTGCCAAATGGGGCATGGATATCCTAGGACCTTTCCCGGTGGCCACTGGACAAAAGAAGTTTGTGATAGTGGCCGTTGATTACTTCACTAAATGGATAGAGGCGGAGGCCATGCGAGGAATAACAACGAACGACGTCAAGGGCTTCATCACGGAAAAGCATTATAACCCGTTTTGGCATACCACAGTCCATCGTTTTCGATAATGGCCCCCAATTTGAAACACCTAAACTGAAGGAGTGGTTAGCAGAAAGAGAAATAAAAGCACACTTCGCCGCCGTTGCTCACCCACAAGCAAATGGGCAGGTAGAGTCCTTCAACAAGATTCTATCAAATGGAATCAAAAAGAAGCTAGAAAACGCCAAGGGACAATGGGTTGAAGAGCTGCAGTTGGTGTTATGGTCCATCAGAACAACCGCCAAGAACTCTACTGGGGAGACGCCCTTCATGTTAGTCTACGGCACAGAAGCTGTCTTGCCCATAGAGATTGAAGAACCCACCCTGCGAGTTATCTTTGTACTCGAGAAGATGCCAATCGGGCTGCATTGCGCACGGCTTTAGACCAAGTGCCGAAGTCGGGGCAATGCCTTGCTAAGAATGCAATTGTACAAACTGCGTATGGCTCGGGAGTTTAACAAAAGAGTTGTTAGACGACCGCTCAAAGTAGGGGATCTTGTCCTTAGAAAGATGGAAGCGGTTGGACGAGCAAAAGAGTTGGGGAAGCTAACACCTAATTGGGAAGGACCTTACATGATTATCCAAGAGCTGCGCAGTGGTACTTTTCGTCTTCAAGATATGGATGGACGACCAGTACGCCGTACTTGGAATTCTGATAATTTGAAAAAGTATCACGTCTAATTCAATCCACCGTCGAATGTCTATGAAGTAGTTTGTAGTTGATCCAAAGTGCCGCGGCACATGTTAGAAAAAAGAATTGTATACATGCATCTTGGCATTCCGTCAAGCAAAATCCATATAATACAATTCCTACTTTCTTATTTCCTTGTTTATTGTCACCAAGTTAATTCACTCTGGGGCATTAAATCATTTACTCGTCTAAAAGTGAAAGTAACTTGGATAAAAAAGAATAGCGTCACAATTACTCATTTTTAGGCCGAACATCACTCCATCGAAGAGACCGGCCAAAGTATTGCACATACAAGGCCGTCAAACTGACAAAACCTCTAGTAAGAGTAACGTCAAAGTCTCTGAGAGAAAGCTGGCCTGAAATAAGTCCTTAGTAAAGGATACTTATCTTCACAAGCACGGCCAGCTAAGTAGTCTAGACCCTAGTAAGGGATCGCTACTTAATGACGAGTGTTGCTCTCTCAAGGAAGCCGGCTAAAACATGCGCTCAGCATATATAACAAGCTCGTCCAATAGTTTCAGCAGGCTCGGCCAATGATTGTCGCTTTCCTTCTTGACCTTTGGCTCGCCCACCAGGTACGGTTGAACTAAGCCCAAGAAAAGGGGGGGAATGGTAGAAGCCTAAAAGACGAGCTCAAAAGAAACTAACAAGGTCGTCCAAAACAAGTGTTTCAATCATATTATGCAGATCGTCTACAATGTTCAAGACGAGTCAACTTTTGTACTTGGAAACAATTCAAAGTTAATGTGATAGTCAAATGGGAATTGATGAAAATAAGAGGCAAGCAAGTGGCAAAAGTCTTTCATATATATCATGAGTAAATTTACAAAATATGACTCTTGAAGGCTACAACGGCGAGATAACTAAAGAAACTAGAAAAATAAACCTAAAACTAGGCTTCGTCTTGACATGAGTTTCTTGGTTGTCCTCGGGCTCCTCATCTTCGGGTGAAGCCTCGTCGCCGACTCTATAAACTCCGGGAGGATCCTCGGCCTGAGACCATGGCCCTATGGACACTGTTGGTATTCCAGGGCGACGGACAAAGCTAGGGACCTCCTCGGGCCCGGCCCCGGCATTTCGAAGGCCTTGACGGCCCAAACTTTGGACGTTTCTACAACATGTTCAAGCCCCTTTTTGGCATCGTCAAAGGTTTGGGAAACCGTCTTTTCCAGACGAGCGTTTCTCGCCCTCAGAAGAATATTCTCCCTTCTCGGTGGAGCGGCGACAAGAAGGGCGGCGTCTCTCGCCCTTAAGATCGGTAGAGAGAGTGTTGATAATCATCTTCGGATGGTCGCTCTCCTTATCTTGATCATTGATGGTAACAAGATATTTCTTGTTCTTGGACTCAAGATCTGCCGACCTTTTCTCCAATGCATCGAGTGACCGACGATGGAGAGTATTCGCCATCTCAATATCATGAATGGCCTTGTCGCCGGCCGTTGTAGCAAGATGGACGAGGTGCTTGTTCTCCTTTCGAGCTCCCTCGCCCATTCTTCGGTTAGCATCTTTGCGAGCCGGAAAGTTGGAACAATGAAAACAAATCAAGTTATTAGACGAGTAAAAGAATCAAAATTTGTATCAAGTATAAAATAAAGCGAGGCTAAAAGCAATACCTCGGCGAAGTGAGACATGTAGCCCACATGCCCGGCGAGACGCCCCCTTAATCCCTTTATGTAGGATTCGGGGTAGCACTTGAAGAGCTCCGCTTAAGTCGCTCCTTCTCCGGCTTCGACATTTTGGCGAAAGCAGGAGAAGACTCCTCGTCCGAATCAGCGAGAGGAGGAGCAGGGGGAATAGCAGGGCCTTTGCCCTTATCTGAAAGAGGGGGAGAGTCAGTAATCTTGATAGGAATGACGATGGATTGTCTATCGGACGGACTCATGGACCGTCCACCGACCCGCACCGTCCTAACTATATTGGGGTAATACGACTCACCGGACGAAATAGATGCCGTCCTAACAGCTAAGGGCATTTGTGGCACCAGCTTAGCTACCGAGCCGCTGAACCCTGGATAGTTCTCAGCCGCAGCTCCAGATTCTGGTGCAACTATAGCCAAGGCAGACTCAGGTTCGACCTCAGTAGAGTCGGCCGGCAACACGTTGAGTGGAACAGCCGCATGAGCACCCTCTCCCTCCTCAGCCGGGGCAACAGCGGAAGGCCCCTTTTTAGGAACCTTGGCTGATGGGGGAGGCATACTTCTCTCCCCAACCTCGCCAAGAGGAGTCGTCTTATCTGCCTTCTTCCTTGTGAAGCTCTTAGGTTTCTTCGCTGAAGGCTGGTCAGCGGCTGTAGTTGGCCTCTTTTTGGACGAGGACGACTTCCCAGGTGGAAGTTTGTTTGTAGGAGCATTTTTCTGAAAAAAGTAAACAAGTCATCAAATTGATCGTCCTACGAACAAAAGTTATAACTGTTATTACAAAGACTTCGGCTGAAAAGAGGAAATGAAAGATGATTTGCAAATATGCAGACGAGTATGGCCCAAGACTTTCGTCCAAAAAATTATGCAAATCCCAGACGAGAAGGGCGCCAAGAAGGTGCCCGTCCAAGTCTAGACGTTCACATACTTTTGGTGGCCCTCGTCCAAAAAAAAAAAAAAAAAAAAAAAAAAATTGTGCAACTCCAGACGAGTAGGGCACCAAGAAGGTGCCCGTCCGAGTCTGGATGTTCTCATACTTTTGGTGGTCCCCATCCAAAAATTGGATGCCAATTTCGGACGAGGATGGTGCCAAGAAGGTGACCGTCCAAGTCTGGACGCTCTCCTTCTTTGGGCGACCCTCGTCCGAAAATTGAATGCCAATTTCGGACGAGTATGGCGCCAAGAAGGTGACCGTCCAAGTCTGGACGCTCTCCTTCTTTGGGCGACCCTCGTCCGAAAATTGAATGCCAATTTCGGACGAGTATGGCGCCAAGAAGGTGACCGTCCAAGTCTGGACGCTCTCCTTCTTTGGGTGACCTTCGTCCGAGAATTGGATGCCAATTTCGGACGAGTATGGCGCCCAGAAGGTGACCGTCCAAGTCTGGACGCTCTCCTTCTTTGGGCGACCCTCGTCCGAAATTGAATGTCAATTTCGGACGAGTATGGCGCCAAGAAGGTGACCGTCCAAGTCTGGACGGTCTCCTTCTTTGGGTGACCCTCGTCCGAGAATTGGATGCCAATTTCGGACGAGTATGGCGCCCAGAAGGTGACCGTCCAAGTGCGGACGCTCTCCTTCTTTGGGTGACCCTCGACCAAAAATTGGATGCCAATTTCGGACGATCTCATATGATCCTCGGCAAAAAAAAAAAAAAAAAAAAAAAAAAAATTTATTACCAATGTTTCTGCCCTCTTCTCGGCCTTTGCTCTTTGCAAACTCCTTCCAAAGGTTGGCGATAAATTGGGACATGCTTCGATCTCCCCCGTCCAAGAAGCTTCGAGGCGTTGTCGGCCGAGTCCGCAAAAAACAAAAATGTGTTCGTCAAAAGGACTATAGACGAAGAATTTTAGTTGGATGATTTTAAATGTACCTTTATCATCGGCCAACCTCAAGCCGGCAAACAACCAAGAAGTCGTCTTGGTAAAACATTTCCTTAAAAGGTATCCAATTGGATGGCCCTTTAACGAACGTCGTAGGGCACGGAGTACTCTTTTGTCCTGAAGTACTCCACAACTTCTTCATCGAAATTGTCCTCCAATTCCGGCCAGGGGCTTCCGTCCCGTATTCGTGACGGACCGGTTATGGAATCTATAGCTCTCAGTAGCCGAATCATTGGCCTTGTTAAAAAGATGAAGTCGGCTTTCCATTCATGCATTTTCGAAGGCTTCCCCCAGCCGTCGGGAAGCCAGGGACGGTTGCGAATGCGAGCCATGTTCCGTCCACGGCCCGGGTACCTTGGCCGCATAGTGGATGTGGGTAAAGGCACGAAGAGAAAGGGCTAGGCCGCGTAGCTCGCAGACGGCGATAAACGTCGGGACGTTGTGCCAAGCGTTGGGAGCCAGTGATTATGGCCGATGTGGTAGTCTTTGTAGCACTTGTTCTATGAAATCATGAAGGGGAAACCTCGATCCTGCGTCTAAGGCTAGTTTATAGACAGCGAAATGGTTCTTTGGAGCGCTCAAGATCGTCGCGTCCTTGTTAGGAATGACAAAGGAAAAGCCCGGCATGGGCATGAAAGACGATAGGTAATTAGGGTCTGGTCCTAGTTTCTCTAACCACTTACGGTTGACCAAAATGAAACCTGGATCAGAAAGGGGACCTAAACGTCTTCTAATCTCCGACGAAGTAGTAGAGACCTCGTCTGATTCTTCGGCGGCTTCGAATTGCTACCGTTATTGCCTTCGCGATCTCTACCATTTCGGCACCCCTACCGGAAATCTTGGTTTCGGGATTTATTTCGGAGTTTTACGCCTCATGGTCAAAAGGGTGCCTGTCCAAAGACTGAGCACTTTGGACCTCTCTTGCCTCCACGGGCACCCGTCCAGTGGATTCCTCCATGTCCGAGCTATTTGACGGAATTATTGCTTTTCGTCTTAGACGGGCCGTTTGCTTGACGCGCGCCGATTACCCCACGCAGGTAAAGACCGGGTCGTCGACTTTCTCGGCCAAAACTATGAAAATATAAATACTCGGCGGAAGAGGCCCAACTCTAGAATGTGCCGAAGAAGAAGTATCGGTTCTAGGGTCAAGACAAGCTCTTGGTTGGCTAAGATTATTTGACGAAGATGATTCCATTTTATTGATTTTCTAAGAAAAAATAAAGAATAAAGAGTGAAGAGTTCAAAGAAACGATACCTGCTAAGAACGTCTGAGCGCTTCGGTGAAAGATGCTGAAGCTGGACGATCTATCTCTCTCTCTCTCTAGAAAATTCTCAGAGTTTCTCTCTCTAGAAAAATTCGTTCGAAGTGCTAAATGATTCAATGTCTTCGCTCCAAGGGTATTTATAGAGGAATAAGAAACTTGTAGAACCGGTCACGAATGACCGAAAAAATCATACAACGGTCGAATATGACCGGTAGAACCCGAAGAAGGCGCACCACTTTACGGATTTGAACTACCTTGAGGGTAAAAGGGCCTTAACCGTCGGATGGACCTACGGTAAAAGCCCTTTTAGGGGCAAATGTTGTAGTCTAACATCTACTGACTCTTTTTGGGACACTTGGGCTTATCGGAGCCGTACACGTGTCACCCGAGTTAAAGAGAAGAAATGCCTTGCATCTTTGGGCTACCCTCAGGAGAGTTAAAAGGTCTAGATTCTGGCCCAGCAGTCAGAGCCCAACAATGTAAGGTGGCTGAAGGAGATTGGTTAATAGATATCCACTAGTCATGATCTGCCACGTGTCGTGTTTTGATTCCTCACCCAATCGAAGCCACTATTCTAGGGCCGGTATTAAGGATAGGCTGTCAACTTGCTATCACTATAAATACCCCTAAAATCAGGAGACACACAATTCAATGCAAACAGTGTAAAGTTACTCTGAAAAACTATTCTCTCACTTTCTCTCTCTATCTCTATATTTCTCTTTCCACTCCTAATACCTGACTTAAGCTTCGGAGGGGGAACCACTACCCAAACCTCCAGGGTGGGTCCCTTTTTGCAGGTTCGGGAACGAAGCTCAGGCTTGGACTTGGTTGATTCAGACATTGTTGCACAAGTCTCCAAAGAAGAACATCTAAGGGATACTAGTTTACTTGCTCGACAAGAAAGCACCATCTACAGCTTACTTGTTGGACAAGCGGACTAAACAGGTCCCATAGATTTTTTTTTTTTTTAATTTTCTCATTTTTTTTTTGCTTCGGGGGTACTGCAGTACCCCCAATGACCCCTCTAAATCCGCCACTGCATGCATGCATATTAGGCCCGCTAGCATTATAGTCCATCTTAGGCCCATATAAGTCTAGTTCAAGTCAAAGGTAGGCCCATGTGCATCTCTATGTGAACCCTAGTCTATGTCAAGCCTAGTCCAAGTCTAATCTCAGTCTATTCCATTCTAAGTCCAATCCTAGTCCATTTCCAATGTCAAGCCCATGTGCATCTCCCAGTCCAAGTCAAACCTATGTGTCAATTCATAACCTAGGTCTAGTTTGCATCTTCATGTAAGCCCTAGTCAGTCTTCGGACTATAAAAATTCAGTCTTAGGACTATAAAAGTTCATCCCTTAAAGTCTAGCCTGCTTGCTCACCCGTAAGTTCAAGGTCTAGCATTCCTTAAGTCTATAGGTAATTTTTGTGTCTAGCCTACTTGCTCACCCGTAAGTTCAAGGTCTAGCATTCCCTAAGTCCATAGGCAATCTTTGAGTCTAGCCTGCTTAGTTTAATGTAAGTTTCGAAGTCTAGTTGTCTAGCCTGCTTGCTCACCCGTAAGTTCAAAGTCTAGTTGCCTAGCCTGCTTGCCTTAAGTTAAGAGCCTAGTCTCCCTTATTGTCCAGTCTTCCTTAAAGTCTAGCCTACTTGCTCACCCGTAAGTTCAAAGTCTAGTCTCTCCTATCATCACCAAAACCCAATCGTGGAATCCAGTCTGCTTGTATAGTCCAGTCCAATCCATGTCTGCATTTGCATATCGTTAGGCCCATGTCTCCATCATGGTCGAGTCTATGCTAGTCCAAAACCCATAACCATTTCCATTTCCATTCCAAAATCATTTTCCATTTTCATTCCCCATTTCCATTTCCATTTCTCATCTCCTATTTCTATTTCACATCTCCATTTCTCATTTCGAAAACATTATTTCTTAAAATTCACGAGGTCCATTCGATTTCTGTTCAGGACAGGTCGTGAGATTATAACTTGGGAACGTCCGACAAAGAGGCAACAAGGTCGACCTACTCTTAGACTCGTCAAGCGCATCCTAATCTTTTTAGACGAATCCTCCGACTCCTCTGAATCATCATCTGAAATGGGAGACACTAATGAACAGCTCAGTGCCATCATGGCTCAACTTCAACTGATGAACTCTCATCTTGAGGAACAAGACAAAGATATTAAGGCACTGAGAGATAAGCTAACCGAAGAAGATGAGCAAGGCGACACTCCACGACCAATCAAGACCAACACGGATTTGAGGTTTGAAAAACTCGAGCAATTGATCCAGTCAATTCCTGCACTCGAGAGTCAGGCTCATGCCCATGACATCATTGATCCTGAACTGAGGGACAAGCTCCCTAAAAAGGTAACATTGGGTGACCTCCCAAAATTCAAGGGGGTCGAAGACCCAGATGATCACTTGAAAGCATTTTCCATCTCTATATCTCTCAAAGGCATGAGCAAGAACCTATTTGCTTATGTCTTTCCCTTGAACTTGGATGCCCATCTGATACGCTCAAGTTATACGATGTTTTTGCGTTATTTTGGGTGCACTTTGCTAAGGGTTTGATTGTAATTGTTAACATTCGTGTTTTATTTAGCCCTTAGCGGAAGTTCGGAGCTTTGCGAGATAAATTGTATTAACGTCATGTATTCCGAGCTTTCAAGATGAAATGGATTTGAATGATGTTTGATTGAAGTTGTCTTTGGAGAGCTTGGGAGATTTGGCATCGGAGCATAATGGGCAATCATCGGAAGCTCTAAGCACCAAGCATGCGCGTAACTTCGACCACCTACACAGCTCACGTCAACCCAGCGAGCCAGCGTCATCACCAACCAAGCACACGGCGGCTTCGCACGCCCGGCCATCGCACGGCCAGCCGCACACCCGCACGCTCGGCAAAGCCGAGCCGCCCGGCGCTCACGCCCGGCGCCCATCGCCCGGGCTCGCGACTCGCGAGGACCCGTCGCACCTCGCGACCCCCCGCCTCGCGACTCGCGATGCTTGTCGCGGCTCGCGACCTGCGTGCCAAGCCATTTTGTGCGGGATGGCAGAGTCCCCTTCGCGACTCGCGATCAGTTGCGCGACTCGCGACGCTTAAGTCGGTTTGGGGCCACGATTTTGTGCGGGGTTTAAAAGCTCCTAAAACCTAACTTTTGGGGGAGACGAAGAGAAGGACGAAGAGGAGAGCTGAAATGTAGACCTTGGAGTGGCAAGCTTGAGGGGAGAGAGAGGATACTCCTCTCCTCATCCTTCCTTCTTCATGATTCTCTTTTCATCTTTCCTTCTTCGTTCCTCTTTGTTCTTCATTTCTTATTTCTTTGTTTTTCATTTCCTAGCTTTAGTTTTCATTTCTTAGTTTAGTTTTTAGGGATTTCAACTATGGGTTTGGTTTTTGCTATCGGATTGTAGCTTGAACTGTTCTTGGATCAATTAACATGAAGCTTCAACCGTTATTGTGAGATCTTTCCTCTCTTTCTCTTTTCCTTGATTATGGTTCAATTTCTATGCTTGTGATTTATGATTATTGCATAATTATGCTAGGAACGTTACTAGTTTGATTGTGTGATTAATCTAATGCTAGATTTAAGAATAGAATCGGATTGTTTTATTCTTTTATCAATTGGTAGCAAACTTGGGAGTAATTTAGATGCTGATCATCTTGGTTATTTCTTAGGGAAATTGAATCAACTGTTGAATGTTTATCGCGTGTATGACATTAGCAGGTCTATTGGTTCTCTGTGTTTATTGCTGCTATTGGATTGAACTTAGACGCAGATCGGACTAGGTTATCCTTTAGTTAGGGTTTTATAGTCACGCTGATCGTGCTATTTAACTAAGAATAAGGAGAACACGAGATTAATTCTCGACAATAGATAATTATGGAAATAATTAGAGTGGAGGTTCAAGGATCGATAATGAAGTGAAGTGGATGTTAATCGGATTCAAGATCTTCCCATATCGATTTCTCATTTTGTTCATATGCTAGTTAGTTTTAGTTTATTCGTAAATCTACCCGAAACCCCCCTTTGTAATTAGGTTTCTCGGCCCTTAGCTTAATCTAGGTTTCGAATCACGCTGAGTACTAAACTCGTCCCTGTTTCCCTGTGGATACGACCCCTACTTCCATTATACTACCTTAGTGTAGAAGAGAGTAGGAGAAATTTTATCTTTGACCGGGTGTGGTGCACGACGACACACTCGCGCCCGCCCAAATTTACTCATTTGCCCGCACGCTCGGCAAAGCCGAGGCGCCCCGGCGCTCACGCCCGGCGCCCATCGCCCGGGCTCGCGACTCGCGGGGCGTCGCACCTCGTGACCCCCTGCCCCTCGCGACTCGCGATGCTTGTCGCGGCTCGCGACTGCGTGCCAAGCCATTTTGTGCGGGATGGCGAGTCCCTTCGCGACTCGCGATCAGTTGCGCGACTCGCGACGCTTAAGTCGGTTTGGGGCCACGATTTTGTGCGGGGTTTAAAAGCTCCTAAAACCTAACTTTTGGGGGAGACGAAGAGAAGGACGAAGAGGAGAGCTGAAATGTAGACCTTGGAGTGGCAAGCTTGAGGGGAGAGAGAGGATACTCCTCTCCTCATCCTTCCTTCTTCATGATTCTCTTCGTCTCCCCCAAAAGTTAGGTTTTAGGAGCTTTTAAACCCCGCACAAAATCGTGGCCCCAAACCGACTTAAGCGTCGCGAGTCGCGCAACTGATCGCGAGTCGCGAAGGGGACTCTGCCATCCCGCACAAAATGGCTTGGCACGCAGGTCGCGAGCCGCGACAAGCATCGCGAGTCGCGAGGGCAGGGTCGCGAGGTGCGACGTCCTCGCGAGTCGCGAGCCCGGGCGATGGGCGCCGGGCGTGTGAGCGCTTGCGGCCGGCTTTGCCAGGCGTGCGGGTGTGCGGGCTGCTGTGCGATGGCTGGCGTGCGAAGCTGCTGTGCTTGGTTGGTGATGACGCTGGCTCGCTGGGTTGACGTGAGCTGTGTAGGTGGTCGAAGTTACGCGCATGCTTGGTGCTTAGAGCTTCCGATGATTGCCCATTATGCTCCGATGCCAAATCTCCCAAGCTCTCCAAAGACAACTTTAATCAAACATCATTCAAATCCATTTCATCTTGAAAGCTCGGAATACATGACGTTAATACAAATTATCTCGCAAAGCTCCGAACTTCCGCTAAGGGCTAAATAAAACACGAATGTTAACAATTACAATCAAACCCTTAGCAAAGTGCACCCAAAATAACGCAAAAACATCGTATAACTTGAGCGTATCACCATCCATCCAAGTGGTTCAGATCACTGAATAAGGCCAAGCTGAATGACTGGGACTACATCAAAGAAGAGTTCCACAAACAATATGTATACAACACTCAGCTTCCCACACTAGTGGAAAAAATTGCTTTTGCTACTTATTAAATGCTCCGGTTAACTAATCAACCCGAGCATTTGTGAAAATTTAAATATAAAAAATTCACAAATGCTTGGGTTGATTAGTCAACCGGAGCATTTGACCCGAGCATTTGGACGGTGGACCATCTCTCAATTCACGACATTAAACCTAGCAGTATACGTATTATTAAATTTTATTTCGACCTCCTCATCAGTCCTTCCCTCCCTCCCAAGTACCCCGCTCAATTGAAAGTTGAAACCTCCCCTTTGTACCCCTCCGACGTCCCTCCCTCCATCATCCTTCGCTTAATTTGTGTTAAAATCATTGTAAGTTTTCTATTTTCTTGTAGTTTAGTTCGCTGGCTTGCTTTCGATGCTTTTTGCGCTCTAATTTTTTTTTTCCTGCTAATTTTCGTTGTATATTGTTGTGCTTCGCCAGCTTAGGGTTATTTGCTTGAGTATATTGGTTGTTGTTTGCGTCCTTCGCCTTCGCCTTCCCCCGAATAGATCTCTGCATCTCCCGTTTTTCATGCTTTCTTAGTTGTCGAAATTTAGGGTTTTTTGTTTCTTTTCTACTAATATTTCTGGATCTCGAAGTTTTTGGATTTTAGGGCTTTCTCGAATATTTTTGGTAATTTCTCGAATCTCTTTATTCTCTATGAATTTCTTTGTTATTTTTCGATTCTTTCTCTGATGTGTTTATTGTTCAATTATAGGAGGAAATGGAAAAGAGGAGAGAGATTGAGGGGCAAGTATCAAAAATCTCCTGGTCGAACTGACGAACTGTCTTCTTCCTTCTTTAACAAAGACAATCTCGAATGTTCACTCAGATTCGCTACTGTATTCGCCAAGCTACTTCAAGTTCGTTCTTCACGACTGAATTTTTAGGGCTTGATTTGGAATTAATAAGGTAACCTTCTAATCGAACTTTAGGTTTTCTATTTGCTTGTGAAATTGAAGCAAAAAAAAAATGAAATTGTGTGGTCCTTTTTCTGTTGTTTCAGCTAAATCTACACAATCAACAAGATTTGAATGCCTTGATTTATTGAATTGTGCGAAAAATCTGAATTTTGCAGAAGTGTTGAACAAATCTACGGCTGAATTTTGCAATGGATTATCCACAAAAAGAAAAAAAACCAGAAAATAATATTATGCTTTTTTTCCTGCTTTGAACGGACATATTATACTTGTTTAGTTATAGTACGAGTATTGAACATTGTAGGTACTTTTAGGTATATATTTTCATTGGACAAAGTTCATTGTCTATGAAGATTAGATGAATTTGCATCATGTTAGAATCCAATTAAGGTCTCTTAGAGATACAAATATGACAATGATAACCTAGTATTGCTGGACAGAATCTTTTAGCGATTAAAACAGAAATGAAAAGAAAATAAAAAAATTATAACAGTAAAAGAGAACCAGGGTGGAGGGGATATCTTATTTTGCGCTCCAGTGTATGCTAGAAATTAGAATGGCTTTGATCAACTACTAGCCTTTGTTTCATTTTGGGCGTTCAAAGAAGCAAATGGTATTTTTTTCGCCACATGCTAGTCTATGTTAGTGTTAGAGGATTTATGTTCAATACACATCTATAAGTGTGATTACCAAACCTCTCTTCATTGTCTTTTGTTGGCAGGTACAAAACTTTGTATGATATTGGATCTCCTTAGTGGTTCTGGTTCTGTTATTGGTGTTGATGTTGCAAGACATCGTCTAGCAGCTTGCAGAACTATGATGCAGAAATTCTCCATGGGTGATCTTTGTCGACTCTTAGTTGTTGATGGAACATCATTCTCTTTGATTCCCACACCAGTTTTTGCGGCTTCTAAATTATGTTAGTGTAGGAATGTGTTGCTTGCAATTTCATTTATTATACAAGTGGTGAATGGCTGTGGGCAAGTGGAGTTGGGTGAGGGGTGTGGCCTGGTGCGTATCTCGTAGCAGTGCCAACGACGATGCATTGCAATCATATGTCTGCTTCTTCCTGTGACTTCTTCGCCATTGCCACTCTCGCTCAGACTGATCCCAGTATTTTTCTTTTTCCTTTCCCTTCTACTTAATCATTACTTATTTAATTACCTTACCAGTTACCAGTTACGACTCATATCATATACTAATAATAGTATACTACTATCAGGCTATGGATTTTGCATCTACCCTGCTTCTCCAAGGTATATCTTCTTTCTTTATCTAGCTTCCCTTACACGCTTCTTTATTATGTCTCTCACTGTGTACTACTGTGTAGTGTCTATCATAGCTCCCAGCTTTGTTTTTTCTTTTTACATTTACAAATCATCTTCTCCTTACAAATATTACCTGGTCCTGTTGCCTGCACTCTGCAGGCTGCTTCTTGTTAAACAAGTACCATCTTTCTGTGACTGTAACTAATATGCAACCTTCATGTAATTAGATACAAGTACTACTTTACTCCATTAATCTAAGATTTGTGCTTATTATATTAACATACTAGCTACTTTACACTTGACACTTTACCAGTACGTAACTATGTATAACGTACTAGGAGGCTAGGAGTAATAAACAGTAATAACATTCAAGTACTTAAAGTATTTATGAGCAATGAGAAAATTGAGGGCATCCTCATCCGCATGGTAGATATATATGTCAGCTTTTTATATAAATGCTCAAGCTTTATTTACATCCCCCTCACTGCTACAGTACTACTGCTCACTATGGTGAAGAACTACACAAAATAGTAATACTAGTCCACTGAGAGATGTTTAATTAGCCTAAAAGAAGGTATGTATTCATGGAGTGGACTTCTAAGCGGCCTTGGAAGGAATGGAAACGTGCAGCAAAAGCAAGGGCAGCTAGTCCGTTACAGTTAACCCATGATGTTTTCAGATATGTCCTCCACTGCCTTCATTGAGTCGTTAACTGTCATTGATGTCGTCACCCTGTTGGTGGATCCTTACCAAATACAGAGCAAAGAAACCTTGCATTTGGTGCTGCTGCTAGCATGGTGCATCCAGCTACTGGCAAGATACAAGTTGTCTTTGTCATATCATACATAAAGATATGGTATTCCCATATGATCTGAAAAGTAACTAATATATATTTAGTTCTTATGCTCTTAAGTGATTTAGCTTCCATCTTCTTTGGCTTTACCACGCAGGATATTCAGTTGTGAGATCTTTATCAAAAACTCCAAAGTATGCATCTGCAATCGCAAATTTAATCAAGAATGGCATCTCGAGGAATGCAATTTTACGCCAGAGGAATGTTGAGAATATCAAATGCATGGTTTGTACAAGTGTGGCTGTAGTCTTCCTAATCCATCAAATTTGAATATTTTAATTACTTTTTAATGCTGCTCATTTTCTGCTGTCACTACTCATTTGCAGTGGTCTTTGGTGCTGCTTCAGCTGCTGAGAAGTAATGCTGCAAGGCGGTGCTGCCATCACCGAGCTGATGCAGTGGTTATTGCTGCTCCTCTGATGCTGCTGCTGAAGTAGAGTCGATCCAGGCATCCATTGCTTAGACAAACTGACATTAGTGACTTGTGTATCAAGTTTACTTGGATGGGACAGGTTTAGATGGCAAGTTTTCAAAATACAATGTTAAATGTGTGGGTAAGAGCATGATAATTAGATTTGAGATTGGTCTTTTAAATTATAATTGGGTAGGTATTCTTGCTGGAATCCTTATAGTTTCTTCAACTACTCATGTTATTACTTCTCTCTGCCTCCAACAATTCTCCCCGAGAACAAACTCATTTTATTACTTCTTTCTACCATGAATAGATGACAAGTTATCTTCTATTTGCAGGAAAGAATGCTTCGACGTACATCCGTTGTTGATGTTGAAGCTGAAGTGAAAGATGTAAAATGAAGCTAACATGATCTGGTCTTAGTATGGAGGTAATCTTCTATTATAGCGTCTTTGTCTCGTTATAGACATGCCAAGAACAGTGAAAGATCTTGTTACACATCAGAATATGTAGCTTGCTTGCTCCACTCTGCTGACTTTGACTAAGTGCTCTATGAACTTATAATATTGTAGAACTTATAGCCGCATAGTCTATTATATAACTTTTTTACTAGAAATTTTATTCTTTTATAATCTCCGATCCAATAGAGGATATTGTATATTAAGTGACTCTTGATTGATGGGTACATTGGCATAACTTATGTTCTGTTATGTTGGTCTTTTCAACTGTTTTGGGCTTTGTAGATTTTCAATTTAAAGGTCTATGTGTATGTCCTATGTTCTAAAGTTGTAATTATAATTATTCAATCGATTAGTAATTTAAAATTAACTTAATTGTGAGTTGTTTGTGAGATTGCTGCAATTCTGTACTTTAGTTCTTTGCCCTCGTCCCATATTGATATATCTCGTTCATATTGATATATCTGTTAAAACCTCGAAGGTAGTTTGTAAATTTCGTTCTAAATGCACTCGGATAGGTGGAGATGCTTGCTGACAGTGGATATCCTACTTATTTGGCTGCTCGTTTAGACACCAAATTGAACAGTGTTATTGTTCATTGCATTTCTAGTTTAATGTAATGGTAGTTCATTTGTATGGAACCCTGGTACTTTTTTGATTTGATTGGACTATGTAAGCTTTTATATGGATTAGGGTTATTAGAAATGCTTGTTAAACCTTCATTGATTTCTGACAACTATAGAGCTGCAGCTTTTGTTAAATTTTTAGTCTGAATGAAATTTACCTAATATTTTACTAATGTGTCCATGCTTATGTTATATCAATTTCCCAAATGCTTGAATTGAATTATATCAATATGCTTCTTGGTCACAATAGGATGCAGTGAAGCATTTGGGAAATGCCAAGCTGCTTGTTGATGTATGCTTCTGTTGTGTTGTACAACAATACAATGTACAACACAACAACAGCGATTTTTTTTATTAAAAAAAAAATAGCAAATGCTTCGGTTGTTTGGAAAAACCGGAGCATTTAGTTCACAATTGCTCCGGTTTTTCCAAACAACCGAAGCATTTGACCCATTTTGAGCATACAAAATTATTAAATGCTTCGGTTTTTTAGAGAACTGGAGCATTTGACAAACTAAATGCTCCGGTTTTCAACCGGAGCATTTGATATATGCTCAAATGCTCGTATGACGTCTGCTACGGGTCAAATACGGAGCATTTGTACGGTTTTTAACCGGAGCATTTGATGTTTTTTGTACTAGTGCCATTGGCCTTCGTGAGTTGGAGTTAACTAAACAAAACTCCAACGAAGACTTCGTCACCTTCCTTAACAGATGGAGGGATAAAGCTGCACAAATGATTAACAGGCCATCTCAAGAGGATCAAGTCCGTCTAGTGATCCGTAACCTACAGCCTAAGTATGGGGATCATATTAAATTACAACCCATAGAGTCTTTCATGAAGCTCTATAAGGTAGGCATGCTGATTGAGGAGGAGGTACAAGCCAACAAGAACAAGGGTTCAAACAACAACAACTCTTTCAAGAAGAGTAACAATAATCCTTCTAGCTCAAAAAACAATGAGGTCAATGCCCTAGCTACTGAAAAGAGAGGTTATCAAAAGCCTCAAAGAACATTCACACCTCAAGGCATGTCCTTAGAAGAAGCCTTCACTAGGCTTCATGCAAAAGGAGCACTTCAACCGCTCGGCCCTACTCCAGACCCAGCTCCCGAGAATAGATCCAAGAGGTGGGATCCTAATGCCTACTGCAAGTACCACCAAGGGAATGGACACCCGACATCTGCATGTTGGACCTTAAGGAATCATCTGCAGGATATGGTTGAAGACGGTAGATTGCTAATTCCGCCTGCAGCAAAAGTCAGCAATAGCGGCAACCCCTTGGGAAGTGCCTAAATAATACCGGGGCATAATCAATTAACGCTAGTTTTCTAGGTTGAGTAGGAGAGTCCCTCCCCTAACTCTTTCATTTCCTTTTCGGTCGAGTCTATGTCATTTAGGACTTTATTTCTAATAAGCCTTGTTCCATTTATTTCTAATTATTAAAAGAATTGCATTTTCATTTTCATTTTCATTTTCATTGGCCTTCCATCATTTTATTTATGCTTTTAATTCAATAATGAAACTTAAATCACCTAATGAACTTGACTAATAATAATAATAAAAAAAAGATCTGAAAAAAGGAAAAATGAAAAAAGGACATACTTTGGATCAGGAGTTATTCCCCATCTTCCTTCCATCATCCATAAACCATCATAAACCAAATAACCTTTCAAAATCAAAGCTCCACAAATAGCCTTCAAGCCTTCTAATACCCTAAACCAAACTTGTGTGCAAGCCTTACTACAAAAAAAATGCCAGGCAAAACAAAAAAAAGTGAATAAATTCAAAGTGCGAAAAAAAGAAAAAGCAAAAGAAAACGCACAAAGAAAAAAAAATGCAAAAAGAAAAAGCCAAAGGCAAAGAAATAAAAAGTCAAGCTAGGGGGCTTGCACACAAGTTCTACCCCTCATTCAAATCCTTTAATCCACCAAAACCTTAAAATCATGTAATCTAAATCCATGATCTTTACCTTATCCCAATCAACTAAACATTCATCTAAACCTCAAGCCTTAAACCCTTCAACCTTTCATTAGTCATAACTCCTTTTTCAAGGTATGTCCAAGTCCGCTAGGTTGAAAACCTGAAAGGGCGGCCTAGGCAAAAGTTAGGGCACAAAACAAAATAATAATAAAAAAGTTCAATCAGATCGGGAACTACGAATGGTCTGATTTCGCAAGGATACGTAGGAATCCTCATCTCGAGGTCCGACCGCTTCAATAAAACAAATTAGTCATGGTCTAATGATTTGATTTTCTAGAATTTAGGAGCATATCCTTTCTAGATCCTGACATAGATTCGAGTCTGAACCTAGCCTCGTCAAAGCCTTTTCCCACCTACGTTCATTTGAGTCACAAATTTAAATTTAAAATTTTCAATCCAATCTCTCCTTTTCCCCGAAGGACTCTCCGACAATTCCATGGTTTATGGCTATATGTGACTTTGCCTACATCAACTTCCCAAAGAAGAATCCCCAGCGACAACGTTCAACATTCAAGACATGTCAACTACATTTCAATCAAGGCTCGCAACGCCTAATTCAAGACAAGCTCACCCAAAGTGGGGGCTTCCTATATGTGGTGGTGCCTCCAAATCAAACTCCCGAAGAGTTGTAATATGTGGACCTCGTTTACGGACCCCGATTATTTACAAAAAAAAAAGTTTTTGAAAACTATTATATCTATTTTTTATCATTCTATCATTCTACACATCTTCTAGCCTTGCGAAATCCTGACCTTGCGTTGCAGCCTTGCAAAACCCTGACCTTGCATTGCATACATCCTAATCTTGCATAACCCTGATCTTGCATGACGTGTCATCCCTTAGCTTTGCATAACCTTAATCCTTGCATTGCGTCTTGTGCATCCTTAGAGAGTCTAAGTTTGCATTATTGCATCATTATGTGCTTTATCTGAGTTGTTTGCACCTATCTGCTAACATCTTCTTCTGCATGTAATCAAATTGCTTGTAGTTATTGTCCTGCATACTAACTTTGTTTTGCAGAGACCGACGTATATAGATCAGTTCTAAACTGCAGAGCGTTTAGAATCGTTCTCCGTCCCGACACCGTATACTTTGACTATCGGTTTCCTGAACCTCAGTCAAAGTGGGGGCTTCTGTAGACACATAATCGTGTCTCCCCATTCAAGGATCCAATGATGAAACATACCGCGGTATTAGTGGGCGCGACCTAATGGAAGAGCAATCTAAAGAACCATTCCAAAATTGTGTTTTGAAATGATATTCTAAAGCCCAATTAATTGTTCATGATGATTATTTGTATTTTAAGCCCATAAAATGTTTTAAGTCCATTTTTAGAGCCTAATTAAATATTTATTATTTTAATGAATATTTTCATAATGCTTTTATCAAAAATCAGATTTTTAATCCATAAAGTTCAATTCCCGGATTTTAGGGATAAAAAAGCATCTTCGAAAGACGCGCAGAATCAAAAGCGAATATGCTGGAATATACTGGAATATGCGCCGGACGCGGCGGGTGCGCTCAGCGTGCCACGTGCGTCCAGCGCATTGGCCAGAACGCGTAAGGCGAGCCAATGAGCGCCTGACACGTGGACTTGTGACTCACACAGAGTCCTGCGTCTGACGCAAGTCCTGTGTGAGACGCAACTTTCTTTTCTATCTTTTCAAAAATGCGTCTACACGTGTTAAATCTAATTGGGCTGGCCGCGTCAGGCACACCAATGTGCGCCTGACGCGTGGCAGTGCGCCTGCCACGTAGTCATGCGCCTGGCGCAGGGCTTGCGTGAGGCGCACGCCTCTCTTTGCCTATAAATACTCGTTATTTTTTTCGAATTACAGACGGCTTTTTCATTATTATTTTACGCATACAAAAACTTACGAATATCTCCGAAATACACTTCGAATCTCCAAATACTCAAACACTTAAATACTTTCAATACTTCAATCTATTCCTGATCATATTGCGTTCCGGGTTTCACGATTGCTCCGCCTAAAGATCATTGCGCTCTTCAATCTAAACCGCATAGGTATACTCCTGAGGGTCCTTAAATAAATTCTCTATTTTTATATTGAAGTTACTAACTGTTTCTTTCCTGATGTAGATCTTTAATATAAAATCGTTCTACTGTATATTCTAAACCTTTTTCCTTCTTTTTATTTATTTTTATACATTATTATATGCTTGCGTGATTATTCTACGCATATTATATGATTGTCCTGCTTTATTGCTTTTATCACCCACGTGTTATTTTTAATAATCAAAGACCTAAATAAATGTTCTAATATTAATCAGATTAATTTGGACAACCTGCTAGGTTCCCTATAATATTAATTGCTTAATAACTTGTCACTAAAAATAGTCTTTTTATGTGTTTCCTGAACCAATTTAGACTAAATATTTATAGGGTGTTTAAAACGTTATATGATTATTCTTTGGCATAAAATCTGTAATGAATCGATATTTAGTATAGGCTAGCAATGGGCAATATGGTTTCTGACTATATTGTACCCTCACCCCCGAACTCAATCGTTGTTTCATTTTGACCATCTATGGAGTCAGGACGGGGAAATCTACATTGGATAAGTCCCTAATTTGTCCCTACGATTTCCCAATATCCAATTAGGTTCATGATTCTTCCTTTAAAGAATTGTTGGCGACTTCTTTCAAAACATTTTTCAATAAAACCTTTACAATGAGGTAGTCAAATCTAATACGCGCTCACACCGCGTAGGCGAAATAAAAAACACGCCTATAGTACTACTATACTAGTTGATTAAAAAGCCTTAAAACTCATGTTTAAATCATAAAAACTCCATCAACAATACTCTTTCCAAATTTCCAGTAACATAATATATACTAAAACTCTTTTTAAACATACTTATAATCACAAGAAAACCCAAAACCATAAACTATAACATGATACTATGATTTTCCAACCTTTAAAACCCTAAAAATCCATGCTTTGATATTTTTGAACCCTATTTTAGCATAACAAGTAAATCTGAAATTTTATTTCTTCAATACATAATTTATATAATTTTAGATTCATAATTAAATCATCAAACTATAACTTTTAAACATAATCATATTAAAACAAATCTTAAAAATATAAACTTTACATTAAAATAAAAACTTGAGGAGGAAGAAAATAACCAAAGCAACAAAAGGAGAGGAGGGGGGACGCCGGAAAACAGGGGACAACAACCATGATCGGCGCTGACAGTCGGCGCTTGCGGTCGGCGGCGGTCCGACGTGAGGAGGAAGAAACCGAGAGAAAAAGAAAAGAAAGAGAGAGAGCCGAAAATCTTGGGAGAAGGAAAGAGAAAATAAAGTTGTGTGGGAAATATTTGGGGTTTTGGTGGGTTTTTATAGGTTCCCCTTGTGGGCTTAGGAAAAGGTGATTGGGCTCAAACTAGAGTTTAATGATTGATGAATTTAGTGTTTGGGTTCCTCATACCCAATTAGAAATCATTTTCCCAATGCAAAAAGTGTTTTAAGCTTTTCAAATATTTTTCAAAGCATGACTTAATAAAATATTTATATTAATTTCTTTAAATCATTAAAAATAATTCTTTGACTTTCAAATAGTCAACCTTTGAAGAAATAAATCATTTATATACTAAAATATATTTAAATATATATAACTATACATTAAAATATATTTATAAAATTCATAAATTTACGGGGGATTACAGTCTACCCCTCTTAAGAGAAGTTTCGTCCAGAAACTTGACACGAAAACTCACACATTTTCAAAAGTTTTAACTCAACTTACATTTGAGAAATACTTGTGTCAGTCATGTGCACACTTTTACCAACTTTAAAATCACTTGTGTTACTCATGAACACATTTTCCATGCGGATAATCTATTTATTTTGCACCAACATGTGCAAATCGCCAAAATAAGCATAAAAATCCATAAAAATACCATAAAAATAGGTAAAAAGCGCGAAATTCTATCGCATTCTACCCCCCTTTAAAAAAACGAGTTACGCCCTCGTAACTCATCTCAAGGAATAAATCTGGATACTTCTTCTTCATCTCGTCTTCGGCTTCCCACGTTGCCTCTTCAGACTCATGGTTAGACCAAAGCACTTTCACGATATTCACATCCTTATTGCGTGTACTATGCACCTTCTTATCAAGAATTCTCACAGGCCTTTCCTCATATGTGAGGCTACTATCAATTTGAATTCTTTCAGGCTCCAAAACATGATGCTCATCAGGGATATATCGCTTGAGTTGGGAAATATGAAACACATCGTGCATCTTCTCAAATTCCATTGGCAACGCCAACTTATAAGCTACCTTTCCAATTCTTTGCAAAATCTCATATGGGCCTACATATTTGGCACTTAATTTGCCCTTTTTCCCAAATCTCATCACTCCCTTAGTTGGTGATACTTTAAGGAATACTTTATCACCTACTGCGAACTCATCTTCTCTTCGCTTTAAATCGGCATAACTCTTTTGCCTATCTTGAGTAGCGTGAATTCTAGCCTGAATCAATTTGACATTCTTAACAGTCTCCTCAATGAATTTTGTCCCCAATACTATATTCTCACTAAAATCATTCCAGCAAATGGGACTTCTACACTTCCTTCCATACAGTGCCTCAAAAGGTGCCATCTTAATGCTCGCATGATAACTATTGTTGTATGAGAACTCAATCAAGTCTAAATGGTCTTCCCAACTACCTTTGAAGTCCATAGCGCACGCTCTCAACATATCTTCCATGGTCTGGTTAGTCCTCTCAGTCTGACCATCGGTTGCAGGGTGAAAGGCAGTACTCATTTTTAATGTTGTCCCAAGATTCAACTGGACTTTTTGCCAAAATTTCGAGAGGAATCTCGAATCACGATCTGAAATGATATCGGTTGGAACCCCATGCAATCTCACTACGTGCTTGATATACGTATTCGCAAATTGCTTCTTCTTCCATGTCTCTTTAATTGGAATGAACACGGCCGACTTCGTCAGACGGTCCATAATAACCCAAATAGTATCATTGCCGTTTCTCGTCTTAGGCAAAGCAGTCACAAAATCCCTTGAGATAGAATCCCACTTCCATCCCGGAACCTCTAAGGATTGAACCTTTCCCATGGGTCTCTTATGATCTATCTTCACTTTCTGACAGGTTAGACACTTAGACACGAATTCAACAACCTCACGCTTCATATTTGGCCACTAATAGATCTCTTTGAGGTCCTTATACAACTTGTCACCCTAGGGTGCACAGAATATGGAGTATTATGCCCCTCATCCATAAGTCGTCTTTTAAGCTCACTACATTTTTGTGGTACACACCACCTTCCCTTGAACCTCAAACTTCCATCATCATGAATCTTAAAGTCGACTTCCTTACCTTGCTTCATTTTCTCCTTAATCTTATGTAGGTGCTCATCCCCAACTTGACCCTCTTTAATCTCGTCGAAAACTGACAACCCCAATGACAAAGCACTCAATCTTGCCTCGATCTCCCCAGGATTTAAGATTTCTAGGCTAAGCCTTTGCATATCTCGACACAATTCTTCAGGAACTACCAAGGCATTCATGCTATGGCTCGACTTTCTACTCAAGGCATTGGCAACTACATTCGCTTTCCCTTCATGATACTGGATGTCTAGGTCATAGTCCTTGATCAACTCTAACCATCTCCTTTGTCTCATATCGAGGTTTTTCTGGGTGAAAATGTACTTCAAACTCTTATGGTCGGTAAAGATCTTACAGATTACCCCATAAAGGTAATGTCTCCAAATTTTCAAGGCAAACACGATAGCAGCTAACTCTAAATCATGGGTAGGGTAATTAGCCTCATACGGTTTCAACTGTCGCGACGCATACGCGATCACCTTCCCATTCTGCTGCAAAACACATCCCAAACCATTCTTTGAAGTATCACTATACACCTCAAATCCCTCATTTCCATCAGGTCGGGTCAAAACGGGTGCAGAGGTTAAACGCTCCTTCAACATCTGGAAAGATTCCTCGCACTTCTCACTCCACTCGAATTTTTACTCTTTCTTCATCAAATTGGTAATTGGCCTCGCTATCTTCGAGAAATCTCTCACAAATCTCCTATAATAGCCAGCTAGACCTAGAAAACTCCTGATATCAAACACATTCTTTGGAGTAGGCCACTCACTAACGACTTGAATCTTAGTAGGATCTACAGAGACTCCTTCTTTAGACACCTAATGACCCAAAAATGCTACTTTCTCCAAACGAAACTCACACTTAGAGAACTTGGCATACAACTGATTCTTCCTAAGCGTCTCCAATATAATCCTCAAGTGCTCATCATGCTCTTCCTCGTCTTTGAATAAATCGAATATCATCAATGAATACCACAACTAACTTAACTAAGAACTCATGGAAAATCCTATTCATCAAATCCATAAATATGGTGGAGCATTCGTTAACCCAAACAAAGACATTACGGTGAACTCATAAGTGACCATAACGCGTCCTAAATGCAGCCTTAGGTATATCCTTATCGCCTACCCTCAATCGGTGATACCCCGAACGCAAATCAATCTTCGAGAACATGCTTGCTCCATTCAACTGATCAAATAGGTCATCTATCCTAGGCAAAGGATAATTGTTCTTGATGATTACATTGTTCAACTCCCTATAATCGATACACAATCTCATACTCCCATCTTTCTTCTTAACAAACAATACAAGTGCTCCCTAAGGTGATGCACTAGGCCTAATATAACCCTTATCGAATGCTCTTGCAATCTGCGTCTTCAACTCACTAATCTCAGGAGGTGCAATTCTATAAGGTGCCTTTGATATAGGCTATGGTGAACACAACAGCTCTAGCAGGCGGCATACCCGAAATCTCACTCGAAAACTCATCCATAAACTCATTCACGATTGGAACATCCTCGATCTTCACTCCAACCTCTTTACTCACATCTTGCATGCTACATAAAAATAGCTCACACCCCTTCTTCATCAACTTCTTCACTTCCATTGCAGCAATAACCCCAAAGTTCTTAGGCTTCCCAAAACGTCGATATGAAGTCAATTTCCCCATAGGGCTTCTCAACACTACTTTCTGAGCTTCACAATCTATCTTGGCCTTGTAGAAACCTAACCAATTCATCCTAAGAATGACATCTAGGTCTCCCAAATCGAATTCTATCAAATCAGAAGGAAATACACAATCTCCTATCTTTAGAGGAAAATCTTTAAACAACTTGGTACACCTTATGATCTCTCCAGTAGGTTTACTAATAGGCAAATCAATCACCTCAAAATCTACCAACCCCAGACTCTTAATGACAGACGACAAAACAAACGAATAAGTCGCCCCCAAATTAAACAACGCTTTAACGAGAACGGAGTTAATAGAAAAAGTACCAGAAACTACATCGGCAGATCGTTTAGCTTCATTGCGACTCATCACGAACAATTTACCCAGAGCCTTGTTCTGGTTGTTGTTGCTCTCACTAGCAGGCTTACTGTAGATTCCTTGGTTGTTTTGTGCCCCTACAGGCTTCGAACCTTGGTTTCCTCGATTGGACAACCCGCACCTCGCCCGGTTACCACTCCCATTACCATTTTGCTCTTTTTTTGCTTGGTAAAGCACTCATACTCCCTATGGCCCTTCTTCGGGCAAAGAGTTACAGGTTACTAGGTCTCTCTTACAGTCTCTACCAGGGTGGTTATTACTGCACTTCTTACAGTGGTAAATCCTCTCAGACTGGCCCTTATTGTTGTGGCCCTGACCATTTCCCCCTTGGAAATTTTTCCATTCCCATTCATGTTCTTTTTGAAATTCCCTTGATTTCCCCCAGCATTGAAATCCTTTCTTTTCTCACCCACTACAACATTCTTTTTATCACGCCTCGACTGAAGACCATAAATATGGGCGGTTCTTCCATACACAATGTCTAGAGTTGAAAAGGTTTCACCACCTAACCCCAGCTGGATTTCCTCAGACAAACCTTGCTCAAACCTTTGAGCCTTTAACTCCTTAGTGGCTACTACCTCAGGTGCAAACCTCGACAGTGCTATAAACTTACTATAGTACTCAGAGATGGTCATACTCCCCATCCTAAGGTTTATAAATTCCTGGACCTTCTGTTTCCTCATAAAAGTAGGGTAAAACTTCCCTCTCAAGGCATTAACAAAGGAATCCCAATTAAATCCCTCAACAACACTCAGTCTAGCCCCATTTTCTCTTCACCACAAATCAGCCTCATCTTTCAGATATAACACAGCTTCACCTACTCTCATACCCTCAGGACAGTTCACAGCCCCAAAGATCTTCTCAAACTCCCTAATCCAACTCTCTAAGATGGTAGGGTCAGCTTGCCCCTTAAAATATGGTGGCTTAACTTTGGCTAGTCTTTCAAACATGTCCCCAGCAGAATCGGGACGCTCAGTTCTTTCGCGAGTCAAATTCTCCGCCAATAGGCGAATAGCAGAAGCTAAATCGTTACTGTTATTAGCCATTCTACTGCGCGACCTGAAATTAATGTAACTCTACTTTAGGTTCGAAACATATCGTACACGCCATTCTCTACGAAGGCAATATTTGATTTGACCGTAAAGATCACATCAACATACAATTTCTCATGTAGTTATAATAATACCACATAATAAGTCTTCATGGAACATATAATCATTCGTGAAAATATTCACATCAAGAATAACACATGTGAGGATCCATATATAAAATTCAATCATAACAAATAAATAAAAATATTCCCATTCACGTGCCAAAATAAATTCTTGCTCACTTGGGTAACTAAATATTTGCTTTTAATTCCTCAAAAGATGCTAGTAACAATTTTCCCAAACCATAATACTAACATCTTCCTAATACAAAGTAGAGGTACTAAGAAATAAATTTAAATCATTGCTTGACTAATTATCCAACATTTATTCTCAAAGCATAAATACATAAATTAGGGTGATACATTATCAGTCTTATCCTTAGATTCCTTGTACTTTTCTAGAGTGAAAACTTCATCTTCAAAATATGCAATGTCCTTAGTATTATAGTAGACATATCTTCTAAATCTCGTAGATCTTCGTACTTTCTTAGGTTGAGGCTCGTCCTCTTCTGACTCAGAATCACTCTCAGGTCTCAAAACGACATGGTAGATGTCCATCCCGGGTCCGTCCTCTAGCACGGTCAAACTCCCCGAAGAACCTCATCATCGCTATCGTGCATGCCTACTCTTAACACATGACGCATAATGATCTCTAGGCCGGTGTAGCTATCACTGCAGACTCATAACCTCCATCACTCTCATCATCACTCAACACAATAGGGTTGTAGTAGCTCCCTACTCTAGTAGCTTCTCTATCAGACATAGCTAGAGATCCCATAACAAATAAATATAACTTCTATAAACAATTGGTACTCTCACTTAACGTATAATCCCAACAATAAACAATAAGCAAGAATAACAACAACAATATGAGGAATAGGAATAACATAAGCAGTTAGCAGGGAAGAGAAATATAATCATGCTGAACTAACTATTTAATGCAAACATATAATATTTCTATCCTATATGCCCTTCCTATACTACCCATCTCTCATAAAATAATAAAATAATCAAAATAAGCTAGAGTATTAAAATAAAATAATCAAATAATAAGTAATATATAATTTTCGAAATAAAATGAAAAAGAAACTAAAAAGTTCGAAATTTTTGAATAAATTTAAAAAAAATTCGGACTTCAAAATAATATTTAAAATCTTGTATCTAAAATTTCGAAAGTAATTCAAACCAAACGAATAAGTAGGAGCTCAATTCTAAGAAATTCATTTTAAGTAACTAGCTAGTTAGGCGCCTAAAAATGTAAGGTTGGCACGAAAGACCAATAAAACCTAAAGCTCCTAGATACCACTTTGTAACACCCCGACAATTCTCTCTTTTCTAAAATACCTTTTAATATAAAACTTAGAGAATTATCAAAGTATTATCGCCCGTGTGAAAACGTATCGGCTTATTCGGAATTTTGCAGCGGAAAACATAATAATAAACTTTATAAATAAAACTTAGTCAACCACAAAGTCAACTCTAAAAGTCAAACCAACTAAAGTCAAAGTCAACGACAATAGTCAAAGTTAACTACGAAAAGTATAAAATCAAAGTATGATAAATTATTTAACAAGCTTTCCAATCCCGAACCCATGATGCATCATCTTCAAACCTGTAGATGGACAATGCACTATTAATCCCTAGAGACTGCTCACCAAAAGGGTCATCACATGATCAATAAGGCATAGCCATGATCAACATACACACGCAAAGCACGTAATCAGCAAAGCTGAGTACTACATAATAAATAAATAAACAATCCTAACAGGATACTAATAAATAATAAGCAGGAATAATTAATAATATAATAACCTTGCAGACTACTTTTACTGAACTAAACTTCACAACCAATAACTTAATTACTTTAGATGGAATAGTCAATGGAACGAGTTGTCTAACTAAAACCAGCCTTCCCTTTGGAAGACGAAATACGGGGGCGACTCCGTATTCCCATGACCTACGATATCGAGGAACCTTTTAAATAAAAATAGGACACGGTGATCAATCCGGTCCCAAGAAAAGCCATGGGCTACCACCATGTACTCCAACTCATACTTGTCCAACACTTCAGACGTGCACAAGTCTAAAGCTATTGCTATCCACGTTTCACTTTACATGATTAACAATTTATAACTTGTTATGACTCACAAGTAGTACAAATAATATAACCATCAAACAACCATACACTTCCATTTTTATCTTAGGATTAGATAAGGTGATCAACAATAACTTAACAACCCAAGATTAATTTCAACTTTAATCCATAACCTTCCTTTATTTGTTGAACCAAGTCAACAACCATCCAACCTTTCATAGGTATAATAATTCAACTTACCAAATAAGGCCCTCGGTCCTTATAATGTATTTAAATAATCAAAAGGGAACAACATGATTCAATCATGATCCAAACCTATATATATATTAATCCCTCATATGAATTAATAAAATAAAGTTCTCAAATCCCATATTTTTGCATCAATCTTTCATACAAACATAATATAAAAAGCATAATCAACATGTTTCACACAACGGCATAAAACATGCAAATCCAACTTTGATAGAAATCACATATGAACTAAAAATAGTTCCTATACATGATACTACATAATTCTCATCCTTAAAAACATGATACTAATCCATTCAACACATAGGTATGTACGTACCTTGTATAGACAAATTGAGAGGCCACTTTCACAACCTTAAAAGTCGGCTAAAGAGAATTCTCCGCCTAAAACAACCAATATAAATCCATAATCAATCTCTTATGAATTTACAGCAATAATAAAATACTTTAAACCCTTCTTAAAAGTGTTTAAAAACCTTTCCCATCATTAAAACTTACTTAGTACAACCTCCTAGTATAGTACTACTATACTAGTTGATTAAAAACCCTTAAAACTCATGTTTAAATCATAAAAACTCCATCAATAATACTCTTTCTAAATTTCCAGCAACATAATATGTACTAAAACTCTTTTAAACATACTTAAACATACTTATAATCACAAGAAAACCCAAATCCATAAACTATCGAATGCTACTTTGATTTTCCAACCTTTAAAACTCTAAAAATCCATGCTTTGATATTTTTAAACCCTATTTTAGCATAACAAGTAAATCTGAAATTCTATTTCTTCAATACATAATTTATATAATGTTAGATTCATAATTAAATCATCAAACTATAACTTTTAAACATAATCATATTAAAACAAATCTTAAAAATATAAACTTTGCATTAAAATAAAAACTTAAGGAGGAAGAAAATAACCAAAGCAACAAAAGGAGATGAGGGAGGACGCCCAAAAACAGGGGACAGCAGCCACGGTGGGCGCTGGCGGTCGGCGACGGTCCGACGTGAGGAGGAAGAAACCGAGAGAAAAAGAAAAGAAAGAGAGAGGAGAGAGAGAGACGAAAATCTTGGGAGAAGGAAAGAGAAAATAAAGTTGTGTGGGAAATATTTGGGATTTTGGGGGTTTTTATAGTTTCCCCTTGTGGGCTTAGGAAAAGGTGATTGGGCTTAAACTAGAGTTTAATGATTGATGAATTTAGTATTTGGGTTCCTCATACCCAATTAGAAATCCTTTTCCCAATCCAAAAAATATTTTAAGCTTTTCAAATATTTTTCAAAGCATGACTTAATAAAATATTTAATTTCTTTAAATCATTAAAATAATTCTTTGACTTTTAAATAGTCAACCTTTGATGGCATAAATCATTTAAATACTAAAATATATTTAAATAAATATAACTATACATTAAAATATATTTATAAAATTCATAAATTTACAGGGGATTACATCCACCTCCTCCCTCCGATAAGCGATTCAAATTGTCTCTCTCATTCTCTCTCCTCTAACTTTCGAAACTGCCACAATCATCACCGAAAACTGGTGATTTTGCCTATTATTCTGCCAAACACATCACCAGAATCAGCTATTTGTCTTCTCGTTGTTTGCACGGTGCTCGGCAGATTTTTTTGACTTCGATTTAGCCGGATTTAGGACATACTATCGTCGAACACTTGTGCGTTCTCTCGCCGCCAACCACGTTGACGTCGATCGACCACCGCCATCAGTGGTGTCTCACTAACATCAACTTCAATTGATAAACCTAGCTAATGTTTTGCATTTGCATTTTATCTTGGATTTTTTGCATTTTATTTTGATTTTTTACTTCTATTTTCCATTTGATATTACTGATAAGTTAGTTGTTGAGCTTTTGTTGATTGTCGTGCTTCTGTTGTTGTTCATTTAGTGTAGTTTCAGGAATTTTTTTTAATATTTAAATTTATAACATACATGAATTAATTTGGAACATGTTTGAAATGATTCAAAACATGCTTGAAATAATTTAGAACACGCTTGAAAAAAATTTAGAACACACTTGAAATATTTCAAAACATACTTAAAAGAATTTGGGTCATAAGGTTGAATATTCAGAACATAATTGAAATAATTTAGTACATAAGCTTGAAAATTGAGAACACGCTTTAGATATTTTAGAACATACGCTTAAAATTTCAGAACATGTATATATGTATATGTGTTGATTAGTTCCCATGTTCTAAAAATAATAATGCGCTATTGATTTTAATGGTTTTCATGTTAGTAAAAGTTTCAAGTTGATTAGTGCTCTATTTTTATTTAAATATGGAAGTTGAAGCTAATGTTGTTCAGAAATCTTCATTAAGTATGAACGAGTTTGGTATTCATGTAAATGAAATAATTTGTAACATGTTTGAAATAATTCAAAACATGTTAGAAAAGTTTTAGAACACACTTGAAATATTTCAGAGTATAATTAAAATAATTTGGAACAACTTTGAAATAATTCAGAACATGTTTAAAAAAATTTAGAACACAATTGAAATATTTCACAACATAATTAAAATAATTTGGGACATGTTTGAAATAATTCATATTATGTTTAAAAAAATTTAGAACACACTTGAAATATTTCAGAACATAATTAAAATAATTTGGAACATGTTTGAAATAATTTAGAACAAGTTTGAAAAATTTTAGAACACACTTGAAATATTTTACAACATAATTAAAATAATTTGGAACTGTTTGAAAAAATTAGAACATGTTTGAAAAAATTTAGAACACATTTGAAATATTTTAGAACATAATTAAAATAATTTGGAACATGTTTGAAATAATTCAGAACATGTTTGAAAAAAATTTAGAAAACACTTGAAATATTTCAGAACATAATTAAAATAATTTGGAACATGTTTAAAATAATTCAGAACACGCTTTAAATATTATAGAACATAAGCTTGATATTTCAAAACATGTATATATGTATATGTGTTGATTTTATTCTCATGTTCTAAAAAAAATATGCTTGTGTTCTAAATTTTAAAGTGTTCTCATATAATTATATATATATATATATATATATATATATATATATATATATATATATATATATATATATATATATATATATATATATATATATATATATATATATATATATATATATATATATATATATATATATATATATATAGAAGTGAGTTCATATGAGAATGTATACTTACATGAGAAGTGAGAATGGATTTTAAACGCTATAACTCTAATGAACAAGTGATGTAACTCTAATGAAAAAGTGATGTAACTCCAAAAAAAAATTAGAAAAAAATAATTTTGAAAATTTTTTTTTTTTTTTGGGCTCGAAGTTTTTTCGGGGGTATTACTCTAATGAACAAGTGTTGTAACTCTAATCCAATCGTGTGGTTGAGATTCATTCTCATTTCTCATGTAAGGAGGCATTCTCATGTGATCCTGCCCCTATATATATATATATATATATATATATATATATATATATATATATATATATATATATATATATATATATATATATATATAGGGTCAGGATCCGGTGAGAATGGGTCCTTATGTGAGAACATACTACCTCCGGTTCCGAAAGATCTTCCCTATTTGACATTTTTCACTATTCACAAGTTTCACTTTGACTGTTGTTTATGACTCATACGTAAGAAAAAATATAGTCATGTGGGATCTTGTTAGATTCATCTCAATATGTATTTTATTAATATCCACTTTTTATAATTTTTTCAAATACACAATTAAAGATATTAGTGTCTAAAGTTTTGCATTGGCATGCGTGAAAAGTAAAAGAGGGAAGATCTTTAGGAACCGGAGGGAGTATATCATATGTGAGAATAGATTTATGTTTTTAACATACGCAACACTTTTTAGAACATATGCAATACTTTTTAGAATATACTTAACTTTTTATTTTTAGAACATATTCAACACTTTTTAAAACATATGCAAAACTTTTTAGAACAATAAGTTATAGAACATATGCTATGATTTCTAGAACATGAATACATATTTTTACGTAAGAACCTAATCAACACATAAATATATATTGATATATACATGTTTTCAAGCTTATGTCTTAAATTATTTCAAGTATGTTCTAAATTATTTTTAACATGTTCTAAATTATTTCAAGTATGTTATAAATAATTACAAGTGTATTCTAAATTAATTCCAGTAAAATTTTAGAACATGTACACCATTTTGTAGAACATATACACTATTTTTGAAATCATACAAGTGAAGTATGTTGCTCTAAAAAGTGTTACATATGTTCTAAAAAGTTAAGTTAATTCCTAAAAAAAAAGGTTAAATATGTTGTTCTAAAAACTGTTGAATGTGTTTTAAAAAGTGTTTCACTTGTTCTAAAAAGTTAAGTATATTTCCTCGAAAAAAGAAATCATAAATTAAAAAAAAAGAATGTTCTAAAAAATGTTGCATATGTTCTAAACCTAAATCTGTTCTCACATAAAAAAGTATTCTCACATAAATACTCTCTTCTTTTTTTTAAACCTTTGGAATTTCTTTAAAACAAAATACTTGGATTAAACTTAGTAAAACTCAGGCCCAAAATCTATTTGGGTTAGAATTTATTTTAGGAAAAATTCACAGGAATAATCCAAACTATTGAGTGTCTTCTCAAATTAATCCCAACTACGTGTTATTCGGTATAATCCCAACTTCATGGTACCCCTTCCCAAAATGATCCCATATGACCGACTACTTGTTAAACAAAGTTAAAAAAAAAATTCGTTTTTTTTTCTTTTCATTTCACCCTTTCTTTCTCTGCTTCTCTTACCCACCACCTGACCACCCCCTTCATCTAGCCACACATGCACCTTAGCCTAAAGCCACCTAGACCGACTCCCCCACCTCCCCAAACCACCCTATTTAATTTTAAACCACCCCTAACCACCTCCACCACCTGAACCGCCTCAAACTCTGCCCGAAACCCACCCCCTTATAAACCACCTTCACCAAAATCCACCCAAGCCCCCCATATAAACAACCTTCGACCCGACATTATTCACGCTCATCTCGAAATAATACATGAGTCATTTCACCGAGCAGGAAAATTCGCTTGAATAACACCGACATCGTGACACCGTAGCAAAGAAAGTAAACACCACAGCCCCACCGTGGGATTCATCACCACACTACGGGTGGCCCGTGGTCCGCCGAACAAACATCAAGCAGCTTTACGGCTCCCCGCATCTACAAACGACGACCCATATCCCACACAACACCACCTTCGTCCACCCACAACCATCGCCGGCATCACTAACCATCACCGCCGTAATCCGGCTCGTTCTCGCCACGCCGCCGCACCGGGCCACGCGTTCTCCACCCTAGCGAACCCCGCACCCCCGCCACGCCCAGCCCCATCCGCAAACCCCCCACCGGTGACTCCGCCTCGGCACCCATCACCATCACGACGTCGGCACCACAAGCACCGGCACCACGAACCACCACCGAGCCCCCCTCCCGTTCCGGGCAACACTTGTTTCTTCTTGTCGTGCTACTATATATTGTTGTTGAATTACAAAGGTACAGGGATGATTGATGATGAGGGGGTGGTGGTGGATTTGGGGAGGGGAGGGTGGTCGTGTATTTCGGGGAGTGGAGGGGGTGGTGGTGTATTTGGGGAGGGGAGGGGTGGTCGTGGTATTTGGGGAGGGGAAGGGGTGGTGGTGTATTTGGGGAGGGGAGGGGTGGTGATGGATTTGGACGGTGGACACCAAGTGGAAGAGGATGTTGGTGGTAGTGAGAGAAAGGTTACCCGCCGCAACAGTTACAAAAGGTTAATCGGAGCAAAATGGGAGACCACCCCCAAAGTATGGATTATATTAGAATAACACGTAATTGAGATTAATTTGAGAAGACACTCAATAGTTTGGATTATTAGTGTGAGTTTTTCCTTTATTTTAAATACCCATAATATTTTATAAAAGTCTTTTTAAAACCCTTTTTAATAAAAAAAATCCTATTTAATAAATACATCCTTTTAAAATTATGAATAATAACTTACTAACAAGATAAGGAGTATTACAGACTACTCCCTTAAAAGAAGTTTCGTCCTCGAAACTTGAAGCAAGCAAGTAAGAAATAAAGCAAGTAATTCACATATACCAAAATTTTTCTATTAAAGTAAGTTGGGTTACTTAATAACTTATAAAATAAGTAAAAATTAGGTCAAAAATAGTGTTTTATGTTAAAAGCGCAAAACTCTATCCCATTCTACCCCCCTTAAAAGGAGTTACGCCCCCGTAACTCGCTAAGGCTTAAAACTTGACTTAAAATTATTTACCAACTTTGTAATACGAACAATATAAGAATCGGAAAAAGTGTTGTTTGTTTTGAAGAAACTTTTCTTTCTCTCTCTCAGCGTAGATTAAGGCGATTTACCTAAAACTGCGCTGGCGCCATGGCTAGAGGGCGAGCTAAGAAAAGTGCTCAAAAAGGGAAGGGGAAAGCGAAAGGACCTTCATCGTCTCTCGTAAGAAAAACTAAAAGCGTAGATGAAGTGATTGGGATATCTTCTCTCAAGGTCCCTAGTCCAATCCTGGAGAAACCTGATTCAGAGGAAGATGATTTGGAAGATGTGACTGATGTTATCCCACCTATAACATTGGAGGATCGTGTACAACATTCTATGGAGAAGGCGGTGCTGTTGGATTGGCTCAATGTCATACATAGTGCTTCAAAGGAGGCGAGTAATGTTCGAAGGTTATCTTGGGCTGAGGAACCTAAATTTCCAGAACGATCGGAAAAAAGGTAAGTCCTTCCAATATAATGTTGTTACGATTGAATATGAGGATATACAAGGTGAAGTAGAATTTTGATCTTCGGCTGTAGTTTGCTATGTGTTAGGTGTTAATCCACCATTGAATGTAATGGAGGGATATATATTTTCGTCGTATTTGGGGAAAGTTAGGCACAGATAAAATTGTTGTTATTCGAAGGGGTGTGTTTATTCAACTATGGAGTCATGTCTAAAAGTGGCAATGGAGGGTTTCCAGTTTTTTGATCAAAAACCATTAATCACTAAACTATGGGATCCTGATATGTCAATAGATAAAAATGACGTTTAAACTGTGTTAATTTGGGTGAAATTCCCTAATTTGCTTTTTAAGTATTGGGGTGAGAAAAGCTTATACAAGATAGCTGGTGTTATTGGTAGAGCAATCAAGATAGACCTGGCTACAAAAGAAAGGGAGAAACTGAGTTTAGCTCGTGTGATGATTGAGGTTGGAACGCAAAAACAGCTGCATGATGTGATTGAATTCTATAATGAGCATGGAGTTATGGTGGAGCAGAAGGTGGATTATGAGCGAAAACCTGTGCAATGCTCTAAATGTTCTGGTTTTGGGCATGATGGGGAGAATTCCAGAAGAAATACAGGGAATAGGGTCTAGGTATAGAAGAAGCAGGTTCTGAAGGATTTAGAGGGATTTCAGATGGTGGGTTCATCAAATGTTGTTAATGTCCAACTTAAACCTGTTGTGGTTGTTCATAACTCTTTACAGCTTTACTGGAAGCAGCATAAGAGGATGAGGGTAATAATGCAGGTGGGGAAACTGCTGGTAATGGGTGTGATGGAAATGATGGCAAGGAGTGTGATGGAAATAATGGTAAAGGGAGTGATGAAAATGCTAGTAAGGGGAGTGGTGTTGATGTTGGTAAGGTGAGTGATGCTAATATGGTTGATAAAGGTCAGAGGGTGGCTCCCCCTAACCTTCATGGATAATATTCTTACATGGAATGTAAGAGGCCTAAACAATAGAATGAAGCAAAATGAGGTAAGGAATTTCATTAATTCTCACAACATAAGTTTGTTTAGCCTCTTAGAAACTAGAGTGAAGTCTCCTAATTTAGGAAAGGTTTATTTAAATCTTTGTCCTGGATGGTGCTGTACTCATAATAACAATTGTCATGAAAATGGTAGGATTATAATTGGATGGTGTCCCGATTCTTTTAGCTTGAACATCACTCAAGTCACAAGTCAGTACATTCATTGTTTTCAGGCAACCTAAACATGGAGCTATGGGGTTTGCTTGCACTTTTGTGTATGGTTTTAATGACCAAACACAAGAGAATGGAGTGGGTTCAAGAATATAGCAGAAGTTGCAGTACTCCTTGGTTGTTACTATGGGACTTCACCGCTTTGAGTAATGTCAAGATAGAATAGGATCCCCCCGTGAGGTTTCATGAGATAGCACCAATGATAGAGTGTTTGAATGTTCGCCAAATCACCGATGTCAAGGCAACATGAAGATATTTTACTTGGAGTAATAAGCAAGAGGGTGACTAAAGAGTCTTCTCAAGGATTGATAGAGTGTTAGCTAATCATAGTTGGCTGGATAGTTATGACCAAGCTGAAGTTGCTTTTTTACCTGAGGGGGATTTTGACCACACTCCCATGCTGTTGTGTGTGTATCCGGATTGTAACCAAAAGAAACCTTTCAGGTTTCATAACATGTGGTGCCATCATAATGCTGTAATTGAGATAGTGAGAAAAGAAGGGGATACTCGGGTGCATGGGTGTACTATGTTCGAGTGCCCCGAAGCCGAAAAGAGTGGAAAAAGAGTCAAGGAGATGGATAAGAATGGTTTTGGTGATGTTGATACCAATTTAGCTAAAGCTAAAGAGGTGTTAGCTACTATTCAGCTGGTATGCATATGCATCCTACTTATCATGCTAAGATTGAATAAGAGAAGCAAGCTCAAAGTGATTTAAAAGCTGCAAAGAAGCAGCTTCACACAATGTTACAGCAAAAATCAAAACTGACTTGGCTTAAGTGTGGAGATGAAAATACTAAAGTCTTTTATCAAGCTTTGAAAGCTAGAAGGAGACAAAATAAGGTTCATGCAATTCATGATAGTAATTGAGTTTGGGTGAACCAGAGGGAGAACGTTGATGTTGCTTTTATTGACTTTTACAAAGAGCGTTTTACTAGCAAGGAGCATAAGCAAGCTGTTTTAGAAACTCTGATCAACAAGGGGCAAAAGATTACTGATGCTCATGTGAATATTTTGCAGACTAAGTTCACTAAAGAAGATGTTAGAAGGGTCATGTTCAGTATACCAAATGACAAAGCTTCGGGTATTGATGGCTTTAATAGCTGCTTTTACAAATATTGTTGGGAGGTAATTGGAGATGATGTCAGTGAAGCTGTACTATATTTTTTCAAAACTGGGAAATTGCTGAAAGACATAAATGTGACTACTCTCACCTTAATTCCAAAGGTTAAGTGTCCTGCAAATGTCACAGAATTTCGCCCAATTGCTTGCTGCTTTGTTTTGTATAAATGCATAACAAAGTTGATAAGTGAGAAATTGAATAAGGTGTTGCCTGATTTAATCTCTGCAAGTCTGGGAGCTTTTTTTGCTGGACGAAGTATTCAAAGACAATGTTATGATTTGCCAAGACCTCGGTGAAATGTTATAAAAAGGAAGACAACAAGAGCTTGATGTATGATGAAGCTTCGACTTAAAAAAGCTTATGATATTGTTAACCGGCAATTTCTTCAACAATTACTTGAGGGAGTCGGGTTTTCCTAGAAAATTAATTTAGCCGATTATGGTGTGTGTCCAGACCCTATGTTTTCTATTATGTTAAATGACTCTCCTACTGGGTTTTTTAGGGCTCAAAGAGGGTTGAGACAAGGGGACCCAATGTCTCCCTTATTATTTGCTCTCTGCATGGATTATCTAGATAGAATCATGAGATATGTAGGTGAATGGGAGGGATTTAAATATCATGTCAAATGCAAGAGTCTAAAGCTTACTCACCTTTGCTTTGCCGATGACCTCGTTTTTGTTTTGTCATGGTGACTTTAGGTCTATCTATACTATGCTTCAAGGTTTTCGATGTTCTCAAATGCCTCTAGCCTTGAAGTTAATACCCGTAAATCAAGTATATTATGCGGGGATGGAAGAGGAGGAAATTCAAAGGGTGACTCGATGAGAGTGGGTTTAAGATTGGTAGTCCGCTCTTTTAAGTATCTTGAGGTACCTATTTCAACAGGAAAATTGAAGGCTAGGGACTGTCAATCTTTGATGGATAGAATGGTGAGTAGAATTAGGGTGTGGAGTACTAGAAATCATTCTTTTGCAGCTAGGTGTCAGTTGGTTAACACTGTTTTGATGAGTATTCATGTGTACTGGGGACAACTTTTTTTAATTCCTAAAGGTGTGTTGAAGGAAGTTAACAGTATTTGTAGATGTTTTTTATGGTCTGGTAACCATAATGATAGTAAGGATGGTGATGTAGCTTGGGAGGGGTTGTGTCACTCTAAATCTACCAGTGGACTAGGGTTTAGGGAAACTTAGAAATGGAACTTGGCTGCTGTAAATAAATTAGCATGGTCAGTTGCTCAAAAGAAAGATAATTTGTGGGTTAAGTGGCTGAATGAAGTTTATATCAAAGATGCTGCTTGAGGTTCTTATATTGCCCCTGATATTGCAAGTGGGCCTGGAAATTTGTGTGTTATGCAAAAAATGAGGTGATTATGAAGCTCAATAGTGATCAATGGCTTATGGATTCTACCTTAACTTCAACATAAAAAAGCAGTACAAGCGCATGATAGGTGAGGAAACACATGTCTCTTGGAGTGGTTATGTGTGGAACAGATACACTATGCCAAAGCACAGAATGATAATGTGGATGGCACTGCAGGATAGACTGAAGACAAGACATAGGTTGAAGTTGTTGAACCCGTGTGACAGTGAATTGTGTCTGTTATGCTAGCAACACAATGGAACTATCAGTCATTTGATGTTTGAATGCTCCTTTAGCGAGCAGTGCATTACCAGTATCATGGTGTGGTTGGGTATAAGATGGGAAAGAAGAGGCTTGCTGCAGCTCTGTAGATGGCTGAAAAATCAATGCAGAGGTTCAAAATAAAAAAAACGGTTGCTTTGGCTGCCATTTCTGCTACTGTGTACATAATCTGGAAAAACAAAAATTATGCTCTTTGGGATCAGGTGATAATGACTATAGAGAATACAGTCAAAGAGATAAAATACATGGTGAAATATAGGATTGTACAGATTTTAAGTGCTAAAGTGAAAAATAGTGATAGAGATTGGATTGAGGGCTTGTAATTAAGGGTGTGTATATGCTGGGCCTGCCCAGTTAGTTGTGTTGGAGCTTCTTGCTGCTCCTTTAAGATGTATTGGTTGTTTGGTTTATCTAATCCTTTAGTTGCTTACCAAAAAAAAATGTAAGAATCGTTGCTGGAATGGAAATGGAATAACAAAGTCACTAGATAGATAATACTTTCGAAAATATCTTTTGGGCTTTGAAAAAATAACGTCTTTTTCAAGGTTTTAATAATAAAAGTATTTGCCTTCAATAATAAATCAACATAATAAAAAAAACTTAAATAATTTGAAAAGGGTAGTTTATGACAAACTTAAAAGTTTATAAAATTTGAGTAGAAAATTTTTCTAAAATTAATAAAGAACTAATATCGATACTAGAGACAACTATCATAGAAAAGACTTGAGGTGAATACTAATATATTATGAAAATGTTATAATATAGTTAGTATAAAAAAATTATAAAACCTTTTTGTAAGCTTTACTCGAAAATACAGTATTCAAACATGCCTTTATTTAAATAAATAATAAAAAAAAAGTACACTTACTTTCTCCTCAAATATAATCAGCTTCACATAACTTACGAGGGTCTCACAATGAATATCATCAAAATAAGCCTTGATCATACTATATTACAAATCAAAATCAAATTAATTCATCATTCATAAGCAAAACTTGTTAGTATACTAACACAACATATACTTGAAGAAAAATACCTTCCTTACTTATATCCTCAACACTAGGGCTCCTTAAAAATCTAATTTTTCCTTATAGGAGATGGGATGAGATAGACATGCATGACGACTCTAACTCTATCATGATCACTTATCTAGATGCACTTCTTAGGATAGACTCAATTTTAGGTGATATGCATGAAAAGATCGATTATTATCTTTGAATTAAATGAGTTTTGTTTGAAAAAGATGTCCTAAAGTGAATCATGAATGATGCGCATTGGTGGAGGAGTCGACACTCAGGGTGTCGTTAAGGCCCTAAGGATCCCCTCCAAATACAATTTATAAAACACCTCGACACAACCCACTAACAAGTAGCAAGGGCAAGCAAGGGGTCGAACCCAAGGGAGGACCGGTAATGAACACAAATTTTAAACTATCGGAGGATGAGTCTCGGTTCCAACTAGGATTGAGGGTTGTATTATACTAGGACACGCAATTAAGTTATAATGAGAATACAATATGATGAAGATAGGTCTTGGGGATGAGGCTCCAATCTAAGTTCATATGAGAGAGTCAATGGGGAATTAGTTAATTGAGGTATGAATGTGATGAAAGTGAACTATATGCAATAACTAACCACCTTCTCAAGCAAAATTAGTACTATGTTAGACTAAGCAACTCCCACTCTCGTGGTAATTACTCAATTTAGCATGCATAAGTACATCAAGTTCACAAAATCTTGAATCAAAGACCTAATCTCTTAGTGAATTCAAGACAAGCGAGTCTAGTGAGCTACACATCCTAAATTCACCTCTCGATTACTATTAGGAGAGCTTAGAAGAGTTTCAATGGTGATCAAGCAAAGAGACCCACAATCAAATCACACTAAAACTCAATTTTCACATTCACAAGATCAGCGTCCTATAAGCTTCCACAGGTTGAGAGCACGCCAACCAATGCCACGAGCCACCTCGGGAACCTGTGAAGCAACACAAACAACACCAAAACGCAACGACAAACTACCCTAGGACACTAAAAAGACTCAAAGACACAAAACTACGGAAAATAAGCTAAAAACTAACGAAAATGACTCGACCAAAGCTTAAACGACGCCTAAAAGACGACCTTGGATGAGCACAAAAGCTCATTCATCAACTCCCCCAAGCTTGAGGTTTGCTTTCCCTCAAGCAAACATGAGGAAAGAGGACACAAAACTCAAAATTGTGCATGAGAAACATTCTCAATCTAGCTCATAGCTAAATCCTAAGCCCCACCGAACGCAAGAACACTCGCGATTGAAAAAAGGGGGTAGTGGAGTATTAAATGGGGGAGAAAGGAGCGCGGAAACCAAGTCGGGACCAATCAAACCGCTCACTAATTGCTCGACCCTCAAGTAATGACGACCACCACTATTAGGGTCTAAACACATGCTCACAACATAACCGTCTTGAGGGACCATGAATGCGACTAGAAAGTCAAGGGGTCTTCTAATGGCTTGTAATGTTGGCTAGGTTTGGGGTGCGGGAAAATTTTGGGAACGTGGTGCTACATAGGTCCTAGTGGAGTTGGAGAGATAAGGAAAGTCAAGAGAACCGAGACACCAATCCACTACTTAAGATAAAACCACAACTCAAAAACCACGAGGCGGGAGCCAAACACCAACAAACTAGCTAGATTATTCTATTTACAAGAAGATTTCCTTTATACAAACAACTACTCAAAATTAGGAAACGAACATAAGTATAAGAGTTGAAGATGTTTCCTATTTTCTCCTCTTTTTAGTTTTTTTTTCTTTTTATCTCCTTCTTTCTCAAAAAAAAAATTTTGAATTTTGAATTTTTCATATGATTTTTTTTTAATTACCCCTAGGTTGGAGGTAATATATAGATAGTATTAAAAGCAAAAAAAATGACACAAGACTACGAAAAACGCCATCAAGCAAACCGAATCATCAATCCACAATGAGCTAATATCGAATGTTCTCCTAATCTCTCAAAGATGAACTCCACTAGTGGGAATTGTTTGGCATGTGACTAGAGATGTAGGTTTCAAAAAGAAGGGAGAACAAAGGCTAAGAGGGGCCAAAAGTCGAAAAAATTTGATGCATAGGTAGGCTTTTTGGCTTTGTAGTTAATCCTAAATTCTAAATGAACGCCCACTATCCTTATTCCTAGTGATTCATGGTGCGGGATACGAATGTGAATAAGGAGACCCTAACACGTCCAAACTATAGAGAGGGCCCCATACGAGGCTTACGGGGTTCTGGCAAGTTTTTCAAGCATAACAACTAGGAATTACACCTTGCCAACCCCTCCCCCAAGCTTACCTCATTACACCAAGAACCATCACGCATCAAAGCGGGGAATGGGAATCAGGAACAAGACATGAGCTAATTAGGATGTTAAGCATGCACAAGACTCGACTAAAGGATCTAGACTCGATCTAAGAGGACGTAAAAACACTACAACTAGCACTAACGACACAAATACATGAAATACTAATGAAAAAGAAAAACAAAAAACAAAAAAAAATGACTCTAAATGCGGAAATAGAAAGAAAGTAAGAAAAATAAAGGAAAATAAAATAGGAACTAAAATAAAAAGAAAACAAAGAAAAACATATGAACAAACATTAGTAGGTTAGTGAATTCAAAAGAAAAACAACTAACTACCAAAGTCGAATTGGATTAGCGGGAATTTGGATTTTTAAGGTGATTTGGATTTTCAAATGGGAGCAAACACACACACACACACACACACAAGAGAATAAGCAAACATGAAAAAAAACACACACCCAAAACCAACCACCACCTGATGCATTCACCCTCCATGGAGATCTCAGACAACCACCACCCAAGAAAACAAAACTGAACACAAATAAAGCACATCAACCTCATCTACCCCCCCAAGCTTAAGGTGAGTGTCGTCCTCGGCGCTTTAGCTTGTAAGCTAATAGTCCCCGAACTCCGGTGGACCATGTGGCTCCCATCAGCCCTTAAATCCTATTGGAAAGTCGGGTGTCTCCGGGTTATACCCCCGTGCATTTGGGTCGGGGTGTAAGGATAGGCGGGGTCACCCATAGGGTTCATCCGCCCCGAAACTTGCCAATCATACCCGTATTGGGTGTTGGGCGGAAAGTAGGGGTGCCCATAATGGTTTAGGGGTCCCAATTGGGGAGGTTGGTAGGGGTAGTTGAGGTAAGGAGGTTCAGGCACAATGCTAGTGTTCAATTCAATCTGTTCCAATTGGTTACGGATATCAAGGATGGCGTCATTAACATCAATGGGGGCGTGGGAAGAAGAGGAAGATGCTCCTACTTGAAATAGTCCAACAGATTGGGCCACAATTGCCCTAGCCCTAGCCCTAGCCCCCGAAAACTCGTTAATCTCATCCTCAGGCTCAAGGTTCTCCATTGGGAAGATCCACTTGAGCCAAGTACTACCCGGGGGACCTTGATAAGAGGTTAGCTTAGAGTTGGGCAAATAACAATAAGTGTACCCCATGGACCCTCCAGCCTATATCTATCTTCTTTATTTGTGTTGCGAATAAAGCTGAAGGTTCTAAGGGCATCTATGTCAAGTGAAGGGTTGTGGTCAACTGGGTCACAAGCATCTACTAGGTCTTTGAACCCTAACTCATTCGCGAGCCATGACACCATCCCCCCATATGAATATCTCCTTTGGTGTTAAGAATTTTTGCACAACACCCAAGAAAAAGCCAGCCAAAGTTCAATTCATAAAGCATTGGGGGATAAAGGGCGGCATGCAATGTTGCTATTCTTCCGCATTGATTTTGTGGAAGTCTCTCTTCGGTGAAAGAATGTAGTGGAAAAGTCTAGAAAGCACTCGAAGGGAGGGACTTATGAGATGGTTAGGGTATGCATTTCGGGACACATAGGTGCTCTTATTTGTTATTTCTTTCCACCATAATGTGGCATTGAAAGCTTTTTCCGGGTCACTAGGAGCAAGGCGTGCTGCGTCTTTTTTCCACCCAAAAATCTCATTCAATCTCTCATGGGAGATGTTTTGTTGCCGATTGAAAATGCGGAATGAGATTTGGGCTTCAGGAGGCAAGACACCTTCCTCGGAAGTGACAACAACTTGCAAGGTGGAAAGAAATTCCAAAGTTAGCCTCTTAATTATTTTAGGTTGTTCGGTTTTTAACTTATCCCAACCAATTCTTTGCAATAAGGTGTCCATGTCATGATGAATATTCAACCTCCTACATGTTCGTTGGTCATAGAATCGGGTTGAAACTACAATCCTCGACTCTAGGGCATCATAGATGTGCCGGAATTGGCGGGGGATGACAAGGTTGGGGAATTCTATTTCCGGTTCGGGTGAAGCACGAGAACCGGAAGGCCTACTACTGTTTCAGGCTCTCTTATTTCTAGCCATGACAATGTGGACAAAGGCAAGCACAAATAATCAAACAAACAAAGACAAGAGCCCACAACTATTCAACCAAAATGACTTCCCCAACCTAACCAACAACCAACAAATCACAGTAGGAATGCAGTTTAACTCAATTTACCACAAAATCACCCAATGAGCAGCAAAAACAACCAATGAAAGATTGAAAAAGCACAAGTCTAAACCTAGGGTTTGAACAAAATAGGGGGTTTCTAAGAAATCGTTACCCTTGATGCGTGAATTCCCTTTTAAAGCTAGAATTGAGCCTTGTTTTTGCTTTTGAACACTTTGCTTGCTTGGATTTTCTCCTTTTTGCTCTGAAAATTATTACCCTAACCTTGATTGAGTGGTTGAATGAAGCTTGAAGAGAGAGAGAGTGAAGCTCTTCAATTGTGGTTGGAGGTTGAAGATGGAGATTTGTGGTTGTACGAGGGAAAGAGTGAGAGATTTGAGTGAGGTTGAGGGAGTTCTTGAGTGTTTTAGGGAGGGTTAGAGAGAGAGGGACTTAGGAGTGCAATAGAAGGGTTCGAAAGAAATGAGGGGAGTTAGGGTTTTACCGTGTTTTATTAGGGTTGAAAGTCGTCAGTGCTGCCGGGAGCGCTCGCTCTGTTCTTGAAGGAGCTTTCGCTCGGTGCGCGAGCGTCGGCTCAGATTAGGCAGAGATTCAGTTTTTTTTAGCAGGTTTCAGGGAGCGCTCGCTCTTTGTCTTAGTGGTCACTCTTGCAGAAAAGCTGTTGGGAACGCTGGTTCTGTACCTGAGCGCTCGCTCGGATCTGGCATGGTGAAATTTTTCTGGGGAGTTGCTAAGGAGCGCTCTCTCAGATTGGGCAGCTCCAAGCCCTTGAACTCCATGATAAATGCCCCTTTTTCCTAATTTCTTTCTTTCTCCTTCTTTTTTTCTGTTTTTCTTCTTCTCCTTTGTGGCCTCAAAAATAATAACGATGATCATGATGTGAGCTTCTCTATAACTCCGAACTCGAGTCAATCATACTTTAAGCTCAAATTCCCCCAAGCTCAGTTCGTTTTGCCTCACAAACCTACAAGATCTCACAAACACAACATTATATAATGCAAACTATCCACAACGAAACCAAATTCTTCTAAAAACTAGCACAAAAATACGAGGTTAAAACAAACAAACACTTGGGTTGCCTCCCAAGAAGCACTTATTTTACGTCATTAGCTTGACGATCTTGACAATCTTCAATGATGAGAGAAGGAGGAGTAGTCTTACTCCTTGAGATTAATGCTATCAACTTTTGGAATGGGCTCACCAAAGTAAAGCTTGAGCCTTTGACCGTTGACCTTGAATGCCCCCGTTCATTCACTTCATATAAGCACCGCTCCATAAGGATACACTTCTTTGACTTCGAACGGACCACTCCACCTTGACTGGAGTTTGCCCGGAAAGAGTTTAAGTCTTGAATTGAACAAAAGAACACGGTCACCCACATTCAAGTCTTTTCTGAAAATATGTTTATCGTGCCATGCCTTTGTTCTTTCCTTGTAAATGCGAGATCTCTCATAAGCGTCCCTTCTCAACTCTTCCAATGCATGTAGGTCAAGCATTCGTTTTTCACCGCCGAATTGAGGTCGAAATTCAAAGCCTTGATAGCCCAATATGCTCAAGCTCAACCGGCAAATGACATGACTTGCCATAGACAAGCTTATAAGGTATAGTGTCGATAGGAGTCTTGTAGGACGTTCTATAGGCCCATAAAGCATCATCAAGTTTACTAGACCAATCCTTTCTTGCTCGATCAACCATTTTCTCAAGAATCATCTTTATCTCCCGGTTTGAGACTTCCGCTTGGCCACTCGATTGCGGGTGATAGGCAAGAGCAACTTTATATCGGACCCCGTACTTCTCTAGAAGTGCCTTCAAGGACCTCTTTGTGAAATGTGATCCTCCATCACTAATGATTGCTCTTGGGACCCCGAACCTTGGAAATATCACTTTCTTTAACATTTTCATTGCAACCTTGGCATCGTTGGTGGGGGATGCCAAAGCTTCCACCCATTTCGAAACATAGTCGCATGCCACTAGGATATATCTATTTCCAAATGAACTAGGGAAGGGTCCCATGAAGTCCATGCCCCAAACGTCAAATACTTCCAACTCAAGAATTGTGTTCATAGGCATCTCATTCTGCCTTCCAATATTACCCGATCTTTGACAAGCATCGCATCTTTTGACAATCATCCACACATCTCTAAACAAGGTAGGCCACCATAAACCACTCTCTAAGTTCTTTGCCGCTGTTTTGGCGATACCCATATGCGCACCACAAGGGGATGAATGGCACATGTTAATCACATTTTCAACCTCATCTTCCGGAATGCATCTACGGTAAATACTATTCGAGCCTCTTTTGATGAGCAAAGGGTCTTCCCAAACATAGTTTTGAACATCTCTCAAAAACCTTCGCCTTTGTTGGGAATCCAAGCTCGGAGGCATCAAGTTGCAAGCAAGGTAGTTAGCATAGTCGGCAAACCAAGGAACCGAATCCTTCACCATTGCAACTAGCTTTTCATCCGGAAATTAGTCATCTATCTTTGGCTCAACTCCTTCCATGCATTCTAACGGAAGCCTAGACAAGTGATCGGCCACCAAGTTCTCCGCACCCTTTTTATCCTTGAGTTCAATGTCGAACTCTTGCAACAATAGGATCCATCGGATGAGCCTTGGCTTAGCTTCTTTCTTTGACATTTAATACATCAATGCTGAGTGGTCGGTGAATATAGTGATTTTCGACCCCAACAAGTAAGGACGAAACTTTTCAATTGCATAGACCACCAGCCAATAGCTATTTCTCGGTTGTGGAGTAGTTCTTTTGTGCATCATCTAATGTCTTGCTTACATAGTAGATTGCATGAAGCTTGTTCTCATTCCTTTGGCCAAGAATGGCCCCCACCGCAACATCCGAAGCATCACACATGAGCTCAAAAGGGAGCTCCCAATTAGGTGGTTGCATTATTGGGGCCAAAACAAGCGCATCTTTCAACCTATCAAAAGCTTGTAGACAATCATTAGTAAACACAAAGGGGGCATCCTTCGCTAAAAGTTGAGTCAAAGGCTTGGCCATTTGTGAAAAACCTTTAATGAACCGCCGATAAAAACCGACATGGCCAAGAAAACTCCTTGCACCCCTAACATTAATTTATTGGAGGTGGAAGGCGTTTGATTGTCTCAACTTTAGCGGGATCAACCTCAATGCCCCGACTAGAAATCACATGACCAAGAACTATTCCCTCTTTAACCATGAAATGGCATTTTTCCCAATTGAATACCAAGTTCATCTTTCGACTTCTTTGAAGCACTTTAGACTAATTATTAAGACATATGTCGAAAGACGAACCACACACCGAGAAATCATCCATAAAAACCTATATTTCCGACTCAAGCATGTCGGAGAAGATGGCGGTCATACACCTTTGGAACGTTGAAGGAGCATTACACAATCCGAACGGCATCCTTCGATAAGAAAAGGTGCCATAGGGACACGTAAAAGTTGTTTTCTCTTGATCTTGTGGGTGAATCGGGATTTGTAAAAATTCGGAGTACCCATCAAGAAAGCAAAAGTGTGTATGACTAGCCAACCTCTCTAACATTTGGTCAATGAAAGGGATGGGGAAATGGTCTTTACGGGTTGACTTGTTCAACTTTCTATAATCTATACACATCCTCCAACCCATAACCGACCTTGTGGACACAACTTCACCATGATCATTCTCAACGATGGTCAAGCCTTCCTTCTTTGGAACTACTTGGACCGGACTTACCCATTTACTATCCGAAATAGGATAGATTATCCCGGCCTTGAGTAGTTTCAAAACCTCATTTTTTAAAACTTCTTTCATATTTGGATTTAATCTCCTTTGAGGTTCGATGGAGGAAGCTTGATCATCTTCAAGATAGATACGGTGCATACAAAGCGATGGGCTTATCCCCTTAAGGTCATTAAGCGAATAGCCGAAGGCACTTCTATTTTCTTTCAAAACATGTATCAAATTTTTCAATTGGGTGCCCTCTAGCTTCGCATTAACAATAACGGGAAAAGCTTTGTCATTATCAAGAAATTCATATTTCAATGAGATGGGGAGGGGTTTTAACTCTACCTTAGGAGGAGGCGTAGAACTCTCCCCCAAATCAACATTAAGTACTTCAAACCTTCCATTTGGTGAGTGATAGACCTCGGACTCATCTAGGAGCTTCTCATACTCCTCTTCTTCTAGTGTACCGCTACCTATCTCACCCCACAAAGTCTTTTGGAGAGGGTCCTCAAGCTCCATGGCTCTCTCCATCTTCCTAATCTCCTCATCTAGCACATCAACTCTCATAACTTCTTCCATGAGTGGCTTTTTCATGGACCTTGGGAGCCCGAACACCATTTTCTCATCTCCGACTCTCAAGGTGAGAGTGTTGTTATCACAGTCAAAGAGCATTCTAGCCGTCTCTAAGAATGGCCTCCCTAGTATCAAAGGTGTGCAAGGATCCTCATCCATGTCCATCACCACAAAGTCACAAGGAATGGTGAACTTACCAACTTGAACTGGCACATCTATCAATTCTCCAACGGGTCTTCTAATGGTGCAGTCGGCCAAGTGAATAGTTCTCCTTGATAACTCCAAAGCATGATTAAGCTTGCTAGCTATCGCTAAGGGCATTAAACTCACTCCGGCTCCAAGATCGGCCAAAGCACTCTTTTGTTCAACACCTTCCATTTTTACCGGAATTAGAAAAGCACCCGGATCAGACTTCTTTTCCGGCATAATTCCTTGAATGATCGCACTAACATTGTGCGGAAGGTGAGAAACCGTTGCATCTTCAAGTCTATCTCTATGAGTTAAGAGATCTTTTAGAAACTTTGCATAGGCCGGCATCTCCTTTATAGCTTGCAAGAATGGAATGTTGATTTGGATGCCCTTCATGAGTTCAAGAAATTGAGCAAGCTTATCATTCAACTTTTTCGCCGCAAATTTTTGTGGAAAAGGAATCGGCGTGAGATATTGTCGAGTTGGTGCTCCTTTCCATTTTCTTTTTCTTCTTCCTCTTTATTTTTTTCACTCTCTTGTTTTTCATTCTCTCCTTCTTTCTTTTTCTCTTTTTCACTCTTTTTCTCTTTTTCACCCATTTTCTCCACAACTACCTCACTTTTTCCCTTCTCAACCTCAACTTCTTTCATAACCGGGCCCTCATAGCTCTTACCCGATCTCAAGGTAACGGTATTCGCTCTATCATGATTAGCAGGATTGCTACTAGGTTGGCTCGGAAGTGATTGTTGAGATTGTTGTTGGCTAATTTGTTGAGCTAATTGGGAAAGTTGTGTATCCATCATCTTATTATGAGCTTGCATTTGTTGGATGGTGGAGGAAACTTCCGCATTGGATTTAGTTTGTTGGGTCATGAAGGCTTCAAGTGCTACCTCAAGGGAAGTCTTTTGTGATGGAGGAGGGTTATATGGGGGGGCCTTTGTGCTTGGAAACCGCCTCCTTGATTGAAACCGGGAGGTAGTCTCGAATTTGCTTGGAATTGGTTGTTTGGTGGTTGAGTAAATTGGTTTTGGTTTTGGAAGGGTGCTTGTTGTGTTTGGTAGTATGGTTGTGGTTGGTGAGATTGTTGGTTTCCTTGTTTCCACCCAAAATTTTGGTGATTTCTCCAATCGGGATTAAAAGTAGGTGCATAAGGGTCATTTCGGGCCCCTACCGCGGCTACTTGCTCCAATGTGGCCATGCATTGAGCCGCCACATGATCACAACCTCCACATGTTTCACAAGGTTGTATGACATTTACCGGGCTTGATGATGAAGACGATGCCAAGTTGATTTTGCCAAGCTTTTTCATCACAACTTCCAACTTGGATGACAAAGCTTCATAATTGTCAACATCAATCTTACCGGTGCTCCTTGTAGTTTGTTTCCGACCTGAACCACCCCAACCACTATGCCTTGCTACCTCTTCAATAGTAGCTTCCACATCTTTCAAGTTGATTTTCAAAAGCCGCCCTCCCGCACCCGCATCAAGATTGGCACGAGTTATGGGATTTAGGCCATCATAAAAAGATCTCAAAAGTGTAGCCAAATCAAAACCATGATGAGGGCAAGCTCGTCTCAAGTCCTTGAACCTTTCCCATGCTTCACTCAATGTCTCACCATCTAGTTGAGAGAATGTAGCTATTTGACGTTTTACCTCCGCCATCTTCTCTTCCGAAACAAATCTCCTCGAAAAGGTCTTCGTCACCTCCGCCCATGTTGTTAGAGAATTAGCGGGAAGTGATTCAAGCCATGCCAAAGCTCTACCATCAAGTGAAAAGTGAAAGAGATGAAGTTGAGTTTGCTCTTGAGTAGCATTATGTTCATTAACAATGTTGCACAATTTTACAAAGTGAGCAAGATGCTTGTAAGGGCATTCACTACCTCTCCCTTCAAATTGTCTTTCCTTGATCAATCTTATCAATTGGCTTGGAAATTCGTAATTACCATCCGGAAGAGGCAGACGGTTAATACCACTTCTCTCCTCGAATGCCATTGGAACCCTATAGTCCTCAAGAGTTCTTTGTTGATTTCCGGCCATTCCAGGAGGAGAAATAGAAATTATTGGAGTGCCTTGAGAAGATGAGCCCGGTCTATCACTAACTCTTACTCGTGCACATGGTGAAATAACTCGAGGTCTACCCCTTTGCCTTTTCTGAGGTCTACCCCTTTGCCTATTTGGAAATGGAGTATCACCTACGGGGTTTGTGCTCATGTACAACACCAAAGCTAAGTAGAGGGTTAGTAATAACAAGGACGGACTTAACAACCCAATCAATGAATTAAGAATATGGAAATAATAAACAACCGTAACTCATAAAACAAATAATCCAAAGTTCACCTCCGTTGCTTCCCCAAGAACGGCGCGCTTAAATTTGGTGGGGGAGCTCGGCACTCGGGGTGTCGTTAAGGCCCTAAGGATCCCCTCCAAATACAATTTATAAAACACCTCGACACACCCCACTAACAAGTAGCAAGGGCAAGCAAGGGGTCGAACCCAAGGGAGGACCTAGTAGTGAACACAAATTTCTGACTATCTGGAGGATGAGTCTCGGTTACAACTAGGATCGAGGGTTGTATTATACTAGGACATGCAAGTAAGTTATTATGAGAATACAATATGATGAAGATAGGTCTTGGGGATGAGACTCTAATCTAAGTTCATATGAGATAGTCAATGGCGAATTAGTTAATTGACGTATGAATGTGATGAAAGTGAACTATATGCAATAACTAACCACCTTCTCAAGAAAATTAGTACTATGTTAGACTAAGGAACTCCTACTCTCATGGTAATTACTCAATTTAACATGCATAAGTACATCAAGTTCACAAAATCATGAATCAAAGACCTAATCGCTTAGTGAATTCAAGACAAGCGAGTCTAGTGAGCTACACATCCTAAATTCACCTCTCGATTACTATTAGGAGAGCTTAGAAGAGTTTCAATGGTGATCAAGCAAAGAGACCCACAATCAAATCACACTAAAACTCAATTTTCGCATTCACAATCTCATTAACATGCTCCAATCAACTATTCATAGTCACAAAGAGAGGTTTTCACCCCAAAGCCCTAAAATGAGACTACTCACTACTCATGATAAACAACATAGCATACATAGAAACACAAATTACCAACATGCAAGTAGAAATCAAGTAGAGAAATTGGATAAACTAAAGAAACTCAAAACATGTAACTACTTAGATTGAAATCAAGTTTAAAGAGTACAAGCTTACTGACTACAAGGAATAACTGTCGAGATTAAACCTTAAAATCCAATAAGAGTGCATAAATTTGTTGAGATCCAAAAGAGTTTGAAATTGTCACCCTTTCTCTCTCGTAGTTTCTCTCATTAACTAAGTGCTTGAAAGCTTTAAAACTAAACTAACCTAATCAAGTAGAATCGCCCCTCCTTTGCATTCTCCCCCTTTTGCTTTTATACGGCACTAAAAATAAAACATTAAATCGCGACGAAGAAAACGAAGTTCGGCGAAATCACAAGGGGAGCGCCGCTCCTCCTCGCAGCGCTCGCTCCGAGGGTCTTGAGGGAGCGCTCGCTCTAAGATGGAGCGCTCGCTCCCGATGCCTCGTAGCTTCTCTACGAACTCCGCCCAAGTCGAGCCGGAGCTCCAAAGTGAAGAGCGGTAGCTCCTAGCTTGAAGCGACAAGATCGGGCGTCCTATAAGCTTCCCACGGGTTGAGAGCACGACAACCAATGCCACGAGCCACCTCGGGAACCTGTGAAGCAACACAAACAACACCAAAACGCAACGACAAACTACCCTATGACACTAAAAAGACTCAAAGACACAAAACTACGGAAAATAAGCTAAAAACTAACGAAAATGACTCGACCAAAGCTTAAAAGACGCCTAAAAGATGACCTTGAATGAGCACAAAAGCTCATTCATCAACTCCCCCAAGCTTCGAGGTTTGCTTCGCCCTCAAGCAAACATGAGGAAAGAGGACACAAAACTCAAAAATGTGCATGAGAAACATTCTCAATCTAGCTCATAGCTCAATCCTAAGCCCCACCGAACGCAAGAACACTCGCGATTGAAAAAAGGGGGTAATGGAGTATTAAATGAGGGAGAAAGGAGCGCGGAAACCAAGTCGGGACCAATCAAACCGCTCACCAATTGCTCGACCCTCACATGGAGTATGATATTTTATTGTAGGCTTAGATGATGATGAATGATGGTGATGTTGGGAGTAGTAGTAATATATAGGTATGTTGGGACAGATGTTTACATGGTTGTTAAATGCAACATCACTTTACTAAACACAACTCTTCAAAATACCCAAAATACCCCTCTTGCTCATAACTTCTTTCTCCCTCTACCCATTTCTCTCTCTTTTCTCCCTCTTCTTATTCCTCTATCATCCAAAATTGGGGCTAATTACATTCATTTTGCTTCGAGTTATAGTGAAGGAAATTGCATCCAGATTTTGAAAGAAATTGTTTATAAAAGTTAAGCAATTCATTGAAGCTTCGTTCTTCTATTTTTGTTTTTTAAAATTTTTCTGCATTTTTTTTTCGAATTTTTGGTTTCCATTCTACCGTATTTTTTAATTTTTCGCATTTTCTTTCAAACTTTATGTGTTTTTCCCGGATTTGGGTCTTATATTTTTCCAATTTCCCATGATTCTACTACAAACTTAAACTAGATGGTGAAGTCAGAGGGAAAAGTTGCTATAAGGGGAAGGAAAACAGAAGTTATTTTTGCAAAGATATTACCAAGGGTTGGAGGAGAGTTACATCTCGGTTCACTTTCGCATTGCGTTGCAACTACTAGAGGAGGTCGACAGGGAAGCGAAACAATCTTACAAATTATCATGTAAATTAAAGGATGGTAAAATAGATGATTCATGCAAAGAAATAGTTGGAAATATGGATAGGAGAATCACGCGTACTGCTTCTAAACAAGTGGGAGTATTCTAAACAATTTGGATAGGCATTGATGCAAAGGATTTAACTCAAACTTATTTTACTGCAAAACCAAGTCCTAAGTATTTCATAGAAATTGCACGAAAACGGTTTAACTCAAACTTCTGCTTCATACAATCATCACGGAATAGTTTAACCTCGTTTCGCTCAATTTGCACGAAACAGAGTATTCTGTTTCTTGAGGATTGTACGAAATAGTGTTACGTATTTCATGAAAATTGCACGAAATTGATTAGTTACGAAAGAAAAAAAAAACGAATTACTTACATCAAATTGAAATTTGTTTGGGTCAAAATGATTATCCATTGAGTATCAAATTCAAATTTGTCAATTAGATTTTTTGCAATTTATGTTTATCTAACTGTGGGAAGGAGGAGGAGAGAATATATTTTTAGAGAGAAGGTTTTTTTAGAGAATATGATAATGAGGGTTTTTAGGGCTGTGTTTAGTAAAGTGAGGCTGCGTTTAGTAACCCCCGATGTTTATTAGGCGCAGGTATTTGTAAGTATAGGTGAGGGATTCATGAGCTTTTAGGCATGGGATTTGCTAGATGGCGTAGGAGATTATTTGGTGGTGGAGGGTTTTTGTGAGATTAGGGAGTTATAAGGATGGCGGTAAGTGTTTAGGGAGTAATAGGTCACCGAAAACAATTAGGTTTTTTAAAAGATATTTTATTCTAAAGATTTTACTTAATAGTTAGATAAAGATAGATGTTTAGAAAAACATTTATAAAAGATATTTTGAAAATATTTTAGATAATTAATAAAACTAATTAATATAAGTAATTAACTCTATTAATTCAAATGTGCTAGAGAATGGGTTTTCATAAAACTATTTTTAAAAGGTTTTCGAAGATGGGCTATTTTAAAACGTTTTGGAAAGTAGGCTTAGTAAAACTATTTATAAAAAAGGTTTCCGAAAATGGGTTAATAAAAAAGGTTAGAAAATGGACCGGGTTTTAAATATATTATTTTAGGCTCAATCTTTATTCTTTCTTCGATCCGGATCAATTAGAGCGGGGTATTAGTCATCATAGGGTGCTAAAATGGGGAGACACGATTATGTGTAGGGGTGATAATGAGTCAGGCCTGTTTGTGAACAGCTCGAGCTCGGCTCGGCCAAAGCTCGTGGTGGCTCGGTTCGAGTTCGGGCTCAGCTCGAAACCTTAACGAACCGAGCTGAGCTAGGTCAAGCTCGACTCGAATAGCTCAGGAACAAGGTAGTATTATTTATTTATAAAATATACATATATCATTATTATTATTATTATTATTATTATTATTATTATTATTATTATTATTATTATTATTATTATTATTATTTTACTATTGCTATTGCTATTGCTATTACTATTGCTATTACTATTGCTATTACTATTACTATTACTATTACTATTACTATTACTATTACTATTACTATTACTATTACTATTACTATTACTATTACTATTCAGGGCCGTCTCATGACTTATGGAGGCCCTGTGTTATTCATCAAAATGGGGCCCTTCAAAAAAATGTAAAGAAGAAATTATAATTTTTTTATATTATTATTATTATTATTTGTCATAATCGTTCCTTAATTACAATTTGATCATAAACCAAAAACTAAAAAAAAAGGTAGGATCTTTTATTTAAAAACAAAGCCATCCTTCTAGGCTCTAGCATTCTTTGAGCATGGTCAGATTGTAAGAATGGTGGTTGTTGCTTAAGGCTAACAAAAGCTTTTTTTTAAAAAAATTATCGAGCCATTTCATTAATATTAGACATGAAGCTTGTGAAGAATTACATGGCAGTTAAAAACTTATGATACAACAGCATTATATTGGTCTTTGCACTACATGAAACTATCCGGGTACACGCTTACTCGAACGAAAACAATAACAACAACATGAATACAACCCATCTACAAGAAAAAGGCAAAAAATCAAATCAAACAATTACCCGTCACAAAGATTCAAAGCAAGTGCATTAACCTCCTCTTCAACCTGATCCAGTGCCTGAAAAAACAAAAAAAATCAACAACACTGAAAAATCATCTCAACGACATGTGACATTGATTCTGATCAAGAAGAGAGAGAAAATAAAACTTGTTGCGCAGCGTCGGAAGCGCTAAGAAAGTCGTGATTAATGGAGAGATAGCGCTTCTCGATGGTAGATCTCGAGGTTGCGGCGAGCATGAGAGGAGTTGTCGGTGTAAAATGTGGGAAGTTATGATTTTTTGGTAAAATTTAAGATTGGAAATGAGATAAATTTCCTTGAATAAAGAGAGTGATTACTCAATAAATTATGGGAAGTTATGATTTTTAGGGGATTTTTAGGTAAGAAGAGGAGAGAGAATTGTGGAAGGAAGAAGATGGAAAGTTGAAGAAGATGGAAGCCTCAACTTGCACCGGATTCTCACGGATTTCTCTTTTCTTTTTTCCTTCCATCTACCACCAAATTTGGGCCCCCAAATTTTTGGGGCCATGTTCCACCGAACCGGTTCGACCTATTAGATCGCATATTACATTACATTACATTACTATTACTATTACTATTACTATTACTATTACTATTACTATTACTATTACTATTACTATTACTATTACTATTACTATTACTATTACTATTACTATTACTATTACTATTACTATTACTATTACTACTTCCTCCGTTCTGTTTCAAATGAAACGTTTGTTTTTTCACGCAACCCAACGCGCTTCTTTAATCATTAATATCTTTAGTTGTGCACACGTAAAATATATAAAAAACTTATAATTTGATAATATGCATCGAGACGAATCTAACAAGATCCCACTTGACTATGTTTTTCTTTTATATAATGGTGATAAATTGGAGTCAAAATTGATCAATGAATAAGTGTCATTTCACCTAATGTTTCATTTAAAAAGTAACGGAGGAAGTATTACTATTACTATTACTATTACTATTAATATTACTATTACTAATCCTTCAAGCTCGATTTTTGTAATCTTCAAGTATAGTACTCTCAGGGGCGGATTACCAGTCCTGGCCCCCCAAAGGTTAGGATATTTTTTCATACAGATTTGGACTTTATTAGCCAAGTAAAAAAGCCCAGATTTATAGAAATAAAAGAATCATGACGCGCTCAACTGTGGACTATCAAGTACTCCCTCCGTTTCATTTTATAGTTCCCGTTTCATTTTGAGCACGAAAATTAAGGAAACAATGATTATGATATACTTGCATAAGGAGTAGTTGTTTTTTTGGAATTATTGTCATAAAAAAATGAAAAAGAATGGGAACATTAAATGTGTGGGCATGTGAAAAGAGGAGAGAGATAATAAAAAATAATTTTTGTTATACCCAACCAATGGGATTGAAGGAGCATTAAATGAAGGTGTCAAAAACCCATGTGAAAAGGGAGAGAGAGAGAGTGAGTGAGTAAAAAGTGATGTTTAAAAATGGAAACAAGGAAAATGGGAACAACATTTTGGAACACCCAAAATGGAATACTGGAACTATAAAATGGGACAGAGGGAGTAGTTTTTTCTTTTGAAAATTCTAAGATGGTCTGAATTGAAATCAGACCATGGAAAGTGTGGGGCCACAATGAATGTGAGCCACCCACATAAGCTTTCTTTTACCTTTTCTTTTTTGCTTTGAAATGATTTTAGAAAATACCAAAATCATTTATTCTAATTTCTGAAAATATTTTTAATAATTTCGAAAAATAAAAAAAATCTGAAAAAAATCTGAAAAATCCGAAAAAATTCTAAAAAAATCCGAAAATTATTTTTTTTTTTTACCCAAATTTTCTCTCTCCTCTCCTCTACCCCTTCCTCCCTCAAATCTTCCATGGATCTTCGATTCTTCTCGAATTTTCAGTAGATTTCTTACTTGGACCCTTCTCTTTCCATGAAATGTTAAGAATTCATGAAGAAATCATGAATTTGTGATGGAAAAGTTGTGAAATCTAAGTTTTAATTTTCGATTTTCGGGGAAAATTTTGGGGAATTTTTTTTCACTTTCCTCTCTTTCATATTTGCAAATCCATGAAATAGATGAAGAAACATAAAGTTGATGATCGTATGTACACCATAAACGCCCGAATATCCATGGAAATTAAGGTTTGAGTTTCAAAATGAAGAAACTCAAAATCAAAATTCTAGGTCATTATGAATTTAACAAAAACATGGTTTGGATTGTTGTAAGATGTTGGGAAACCGCCGATTTGGGACCGATTTGTGCGTTTTTTGAGTATTGATTACCATTGTCAAACTAAATGAAGAATTTCGTAGGAGAGAGAAAAAATCGAAAGGTCAAGATGAAGTTGGGAGAAGATGACCGAACGTACACTTTAGGTAATTACTAAATAGGGTTCCGTAATTACCAAAACGTGATAGTAAACTAAGAGAAGTCTCAAAACCTCCAATTCCAAAGTGTATAGAAAAATAAACAATTCAACAAAATAATACTAAGTACAAATTAATCAATATGATATAAATCTGTTAATCCAGAAAAGCCAAATTGAATTATAAAGTCGCAACATGTAAGAGATAACAATGTCTTAATAGGTTTGGTAATAGCCAAAATAATTTTGGTAATAACCAAACCACGTTTGTAATTACCTAAAATCATATGATTTGGGTTAATTTGGACTTTTTAGTACAATGAGGGACAATGGGGGCCTAAAACTCAAGTCCATGGGATTTGGTGAGGTATCGGGCCTAATGGACCCACGATGGCATGATTGTCCAATCCCCATAGAATGGCTTTGATGGGTAATGGGTATGGATTATGATTCGATAGGTTTGGTAATGTCCAAACCATGTTTGGTAATTACCTAAAAGCATATGATCTAGGGTTAATTTGGGCTTTTTAGTACAAGGAGGTACAATAGGGGCCCAAAACTCAAGTACATGGACTTTGGTGAGGTATTGGGCCTAATGGACCCAAAGTGACATGCTTCGTCCAATCCCCATAGGATAGCTTTGATGAGTAATGATAAAGGATTGAGATTGAGAGAACATCCTCCACTTAGGAGGTTTGGTAATCCCCCGAACATGTTTGGTAGTTACCTTAAAGCATATGATCGGGGTTAATTTGGTCTTTTTAGTACAAGGAGGGACAATGGGGGCCCAAAACTCAAGTCCATGGGGTTTGGTGAGGTATTGGGCCTAAGAAACCCAGGGGCACGAGTGTCCAATCCTGTTATGATAGCTTTGATGAGTAATGGGTATGGATTGTGATTCGATAGGTTTCGCAATGTCCAAACCATGTTTGTAATTACCTAAAAGCATATGATCTGGGGTTAATTTGGGTTTTTAGAACAATGAGGGACAATGGGGGCCCAAAAGTCAAGTCCATGGTCTTTGGTGAGGTATCGGGCCTAATGGACCTAGGGACATGATTGTCCAATCCCCATAGGATGGCTTTGACGAGTAATGGGAATGGATTGTGATTGGATAGGTTTGGTAATGCCCAAACCATGTTTCGTAATTACCTAAAAGCATATGATCCGGGGTTAATTTGGGCTTTTTAGTACAAGGAGGGACAATGGGGGCCCAAAACTCAAGTCCATGGGGTTTGGTGAGGTATTGGGCCTAAGGAACCCAGGGGCATGATTGTCCAATCCTGTTATGATAGCTTTGATGAGTAATGGGTATGGATTGTGATTGGATAGGTTTGGTAATGTCCAAACCATGTTTCGTAATTACCTAAAAGCATATGATCCGGGGTTAATTTGGGTTTTTAGAACAATGAGGGACAATGGGGGCCCAAAAGTCAAGTCCATGGTCTTTGGTGAGGTATCGGGCCTAATGGACCTAGGGGACATGATTGTCCAATCCCCATAGGATGGCTTTGATGAGTAATGGGAATGGATTGTGATTCGATAGGTTTGGTAATTCCCAAACCATGTTTTGTAATGCCCAAACCATGTTCGTAATTACCTAAAAGCATATGATCCGGGGTTAATTTGGGCTTTTTACTACAAGGAGGGACAATGGGGGCCCAAAAATCAAGTCCATGAGCTTGGGTGAGGTATCTCGTCCTAATGGACCCAAAGGACATGCTTGTCAAATCCCCATAGGATAGCTTTGATGAGTAATGATAATGATAAAGGGTTGAGATCGAGAACATCCTCCACTTAGTGGGTTTGGTAGTCCCCCCGAATATGTTTCGTAGTTACCTTAAAGCATATGATCGGGGTTAATTTGGGCTTTTTTGTACAAGGGAGGACAATGGGGGCCCAAAACTCAAGTCAATAGGGTCAGGTGAGGTATTAGGCCTAATGTGACCCAATGGGCAAGCTTGTCCAATCCCCATAAGATAGCTTTGATGAGTAATGATTAAGGATCGTGATTCGATAGGTTTAGTAATCCCAAACTTTATTTGGTAATTACCTAAAAGCATATGATCTAGGGTTAATTTGGGCTTTTTAGTACAAGGAGGGACAATCGGGGCCCAAAACTCAAGTCCATGGGCTTTGGTGAGGTATCGGGCCTAATGGACCCAAGGTGGCATGATTGTCCAATCCCCATAGGACGGGCTTGATGTGTAATGAGAATGGATTGTGATTGGATAAGTTTGGTAATGCCCAAACCATATTTGGTAATTACATAAAACCATATGATCTGGGGTTAATTTGGGCTTTTTAGTACAAGGAGGGACAATGGGGGTCCAAAACTCCAAATCCATGGGCTTTGGTGAGGTATCGGGACTAATGAACCTAGGGTCATGATTGTCCAATCCCCCATAGGATGGGTTTGATGTGTAATGGGAATGGATTGGGATTAGATAAGTTTGGTAATGCCCAAACCATGTTTGGTAATTACTTAAAAGCATATGATTTGGGGTTAATTTGAACTTTTTAGTACAAGGAGGGACAATGGGGGCCCAAAACTCAAGTCAATAGGGTTGTGTGAGGTATCGGGTCCTAATTGACCCAAGGGCATGCTTGTCCAATCCCCATAGGATAGCTTGATGAGTAATGATAAAGGATTGTGATTGGATAGGTTTACTAATGCCCAAACTTTATTTGGTAATTACCTAAAAGCATATGATCTAGGGTTAATTTGGACTTTTTAGTACAAGGAGGGACAATAGGGGCCCAAAACACAAGTCAATGGGCTTTGGTGAGCTATTGGACCTAATGGACCTAGTGGCATGATTGTCCAATCCCCATAGGATGGGCTTGATGTATAATGGGAATGGATTGTGATTCGATAAGTTTGGTAATGCCCAAACCATTTTGGTAATTACCTAAAAGCATAAGATCCGAGGTTAATTTAGGCTTTTTTAGTACAAGGAGGGACAATGGGGGCCCAAAACTCAAGTCAATGGGGTTTGGTGAGGTATTGGGCCTAATGGACCCAGATGACATGATTGTCCAATCCCCATAGGATTACTTGATGAGTAATGGGAATGTATTGTGATTGGATAGGTTTGGTAATGCCCAAAACATGTTTGATAATTACCTAAAAACATATGATCCGGGGGTTAATTTGGGCTTTTTAGTACAAGGAGGGACAATGGGGGTCCAAAACTCAAGTCAATTGGGTTTGGTGAGAGATCGGGGCCTAATGGTCCGAGTGCCAAGATTATACAATCCCCATAGGATTGCTTTGATGAGTAATGAGAATGGATTGTGATTGGATAGGTTTGGTAATGCCCAAAGCATGTTTGGTAATTACCTAAAAGCATATGATCTGGGGTTAATTTTGGCTTTTTAGTACAGGGAGGGACAATGGGGGCCCAAAACTCAAGTCAATGTGGTTTGGTGAGGTATTGAGCCTAATGGACCCAGCGGCATGATTTTCCAATCCCCATATATGTTATAATCACATAATTTGAGGCCATTGCCCAAGTCAATTATTATTTTAGGTAATGCCCTAAAATGGTTTGGTGGTGACCTAAAATATTTGGTAATATCCTAATCTAATTAGGTGATTACCTAACATATATTGTGGATATGATAGGTCATGACCAAAATATCTTTAGTAATTACCTAAACCCAAAGCAAAGAACTTGCAGAAAAAACCAGTGGCATTCCACTACAATGAAGATGATTCTTTTTAGAGATTGTTCGACCATTCCAATCCGTTGTTCACATAAACATTCTATGGATGAACCTTTTATATCACCAAAGTCATTCAATTCTATCATTTGAAAGCAAAAGAAAAAGAAAAAAAATGCAACGTTTTACCCCGATGCAATCTTATCATATAAACCACTTAAAACCTCATGGATTAAGTTCTCAATAACCCACATCTTAACCATACAATTCCCCCATCATATATGTTATATTCACATGATTTGAGGTTATTGCCCAAGACAATTATTATTTTAGTTAATGCCCTAAAAATGGTTTAGGTAATGACCTAAACGTTTTGGTAATATTATAATCTAATTAGGTGATTACCTAACATATGTAGTGGTTGTATTAGGTCATGACCAAAATATCTTTAGTAATTACCTAAACCTTGTATTAACTTGCACAAAAAACAAGTGACATTCCACTACAATGGAGAGGATTCTTTTTAGAGATTGTTCGACCATTTCAATCCGCTGTTCACATAAACATTCTTTCGATGAACCTTTTATATCACCAAAGTCATTCAATTCTATCATTTTAAAACAAAAGAAAAAGGAAAAAAATGCAACGTAAAACCACGATGCAATCTTATAATATAAACCACTTAAAACCTCATGGAATAAGTTATCAATAACCCACATCTTAACCATACAATTTCCTCATCATATATGTTATAGTCACATGATTTGAGGCCATTACCCAAGAAAATTATTATTTTAGGTAATGCCTAAAATGGTTTAGGTAATGACCTAAAATGTTTAGTAATATCCTAATCTAATTAGGTAATTATCTAACATATATAGTGGTTATGTTAGGTCATGACCAAAATATCTTTAGTAATTACCTAAACTATGTATTAACTTGCACAAAAATAATTGACATTCCACTACAATGGAGAGGATTCTTTTGAAAGATTGTTCGACCATTTCAATCCGCTATTCACATAAACATTCTATCGATGAACCTTTCATATCACCAAAGTCATTCAATTCAATCATTTGAAAGCAAAAGAAAAAGGAAAAAATGCAACGTTTTAGCCCGATGCAATCTTATCATTTAAACCACATAAAATCTCATGGATTAGGTTATCAATAACCCACATCTTAACCATACAATTCCCTCATCATATATGTTATAGTCACATGATTTGAGGCCATTGCCCAAGACAATTATTATTTGAGGTAATGCCCTAAAATTGTTTCAGTAATGACCTAAAAGTTTTGGTAATATCATAATCTAATTAGGTGATTACCTAACATACATAGTGGTTATGTTAGGTCATGACCAAAATATCTTTAGTAATTACCAAACCCCGCACTAATTTGCACAAAAAACCAAAGTGACATTCCACCGCAATAGAGGTCCCGAAAATGCCGCAAATTTATTTCATCTAATTGCTAAACTAAAGTATGATCTACGCATCAAATGTAACCCAATAAAAGTGTGAAGTGCATTGATTTATTGCAATTATCTCACACACCTTAATTTTATTTTTGGTCATGTCCAAAATATGTTTAGTAATTGCCAAAATATCTTTATATTTGGTCATGTCCAAAATATCTTTAGTAATTACCAAATCACTGCAGTACCTTTGACAAAAAACCAGCTCAACCTCCCATGGAGGTCGCGAAAAATCTGAATTTTTTTTGCATCATAGCTAAACTAAAGTATGAACTACTCAAATGTAACCACAAATTGTCGCATAAAAGTGTGAAGTGCATTGATTTAGAGCAATTTAATCACCAATACCGTCATTTTATTTTCCCTAAAACCCTATATTTTTTGGCGGAAATTTTCATAAATTGCAAGTTTAATCTTACTCAAACACACAAATGAAGATAGAAAATCATTAATTCGTTAATATATGCGAAATATTCAAGTAAAATTACATCCATTTCATCTACTGGTAAAGAGTTTAGATCGAAATCCATGGAGGTGAAGTTCAACAATGGAGGTGAAGGTTTGGGGTGAAATGGAGGTGAAGAATGGGTCGAAATGGAGGAAGAAGATGGAAGATAGGGTCGAAATTGAGGGAGAAGGTGGAAGAATGGGTCGAATTTGGGAGAAATTCGGTTGAGAATGGTGGAAGAGGAAGTGTTCTTGAATTTTTGGTGAAGAACACCAAGAACAAGGAGGAGAGAGAAAATGGGTAAAAAAAATTTGGCTCCAAATTTTTTTCCAAGCGTGAATTACTTGTTTGGAAGCCGAAAAAAAAATTCGGATTTTTTTCAAATTTTTTTTTTAATTATTGTTTCGATTTTTAAATTAATTTCATAAATTTTGGTAAATAAACAAAATAAAAAAATAAGTTTTGGCAATTAAAAGAAAAGGGAAAAGAAAAGAAATGGGGCTCCACAAGCAAGAATGTGTGGCTCACATTCATTTCAGCTTCCATGGTCCGATTTCAAATCGACCATCTTAGAATCATCCTTTTTCTTTAGCCAAAATAAGACTCCGTGCGCGTTTCCCAATTCCCAAAAATTTTATCTAATTATGCGTAATAAGGAAGAAAACACGTAGAAATTTGCGAGTTTTGCCTTCTAGCCCGTGGCATAAATACATAAAGGTACCGACTTGAATCAAATAAATACCTTTTTATTTTTTTAATTGATAATTATTCATGTGATATTGTGATGTGCACGGTTTATGACTTTATGTGATTATATTTATCATGATTCATGAATATTGATTTATATTTTGTTGCTTTACTGCTTGTTAAATTAGTATGGGTAAGTGGTATCTCTCGAGTTAGACGTTTGAATTTTTTGTTTTAATATTTTTAATTGATAAACTATCCATGTGCTTCCCTTTTTTCTTTGTAAATTCAATCAATTTAACAATGTGTTCTTGTACTAAAAAAATTATTAAATTGATATTATATAACTAATTGATTAAATTTACAAATCAATAACATTAATATTGCACAATATCAATTTGATTACTCATACGAAAAAATTAACAATTGTAGGCTATTAGTATATTACTCAATTTTGATATTTTGTATAATATAGATTTAATTGTTTATATTGGATTTGGAAATAACATTCAAATGCTTTTATAATTTCAGATTTTAAAAGAGCGTTTGACCTCAGCACTGCTTTGACCCCTGCCCGATGGGAATGAGGGATTTGAGGTGTATAGTGGTGCTTCAAAGAATGGTTTGGGATGTGTGTTGCAAAGATAATGGGAAGGTGATCGCGTATGCGTCGCGTCGCTAAAAACCTTATGAGGCTAATTACCCTACCCATGATCTAGAGTTGAGCCGCTATCGTGTTTCGCCTTGAAGATTTGGAGATATTACCTTTATGGGGCAACCCGCAAGATCTTTACCGACCATAAAAGTTTGAAGTACATTTTCACCCGTAAAAGACCTCAATATGAGGCGCAGAAGATGGTTAGAGTTAATAAAGGATTATGATCTAGACATCCAATACCATGAGGGGAAAGCGAATGTAGTCCGCGATGCGTTGAGTAGGAAATCGAGTCATAGCATGAATGCCTTGGTAGTTCCCGAGGAATTGTGTCGAGATATGCAAAGACTAAGCCTAGAAATCTTAAATCCCGGGGAGATCGAGGCAATAATGAGTGCTTTGTCATTGGGGTTATCCGTTTTTGATCGATCAAAGAGGGTCAAGTCGGGGATGAGCACCTAGAGAAGATTAAGGAAAAGATGAAGCAAGGTAAGGAAGTTGATTTTAAGATCCATGATGATGGTAGTCTGAGGTTCAAGGGAAGGTGGTGTGTACCACAAAAATGTGATCGATGAGCTTAAGAGGCGACTTATGGATGAGGGGCATAATACTCCATATTCTGTGCACCCTGGGGGTGACAAGCTGTATAAGGACCTTAAGCGGATCTATTGGTGGCCAAACATGAAGCGTGAGGTCAGCGAGTTCGTGTCTAAGTGTCTAACCTGTCAGAAAGTCAAGATAGATTATAAGAGACCCATGGGGAAGGTTCAATCCTTAGAGGTTCCTGGATGGAAGTGGGATTCCATTTCGATGGATTTTGTGACTGCTTTGCCTAGGACAAGGAATGGCAATGATACTATTTGGGTTATTATGGACCGTCTAACGAAGTCGACCGTGTTCATTCCAATTAAAGAGACATGGAAGAAGAAGCAACTTGCGAAGACGTATATCAAGCATGTAAGTGAGATTGCATGGGGTTCCAACCGATATTATTTCGGACCGTGATTCGAGATTCCTCTCGAAATTTTGGCAAAAGGTCCAATTGAATCTGGGACAACATTGAAAATGAGTACGCCTTTCACCCCGCGACCAATGGTCGACCGAGAGGACTAACCAAACTATGGAAGACATGTCGAGAGCATGTGCTATTGACTTTTCGTGGTAGTTGGGAAGACCAATTAGATTTGATTGAGTTTTCATACAACAATAGTTATCATGCGAGTATTAAGATGGCACCTTTTAAGGGGCACTGTATGGAAGGAAGTGTAGAAGTCCCATTTGCTGGAATGATTTTAGTGAGAATATAGTATTGGGGATATAATTCATCGAGGAGACCGTCAAGAATGTGAAGTCGATTCATGCTAGAATTCAAGTCGCTCAAGATAGGCAAAAGAGTTATGGCCGATTTAAAGCGAAGAGAGGATGAGTTCGAAGTAGGTGAAAAAGTGTTCCGAAAGTATCACCAACTAAGGGCGTGATGAGATTTGGGAAAAAGGGCAAATTAAGTGCCAAATATGTAGGTCCATATGAGATTCTCGCAAAGAATTGGGAAGGTAGCTTATAGGTCTGGCTTTGCCAATGGAGTTCGAGAAGATGCACGATGTGTTTCATATTTCCCAACTCAAGCGTTATATCCCCGATGAGCGTCATGTTTTGGAGCCTAAGAGGATCCAAATTAATAGTAACCTCACATATGAGGAAAGGACTCGTGAAAATTCTTGATAAGAAGGTGCGTAGTACACGCTAATAATGATGTCAATATCGTGAAAGTGCTTTGGTCGAACCATGAGTCTGAAGAGGCAACGTGGGAAGCTGAAATGAAGAAGAAGTATCCAGATTTATTCCCTGAGGTGAGTTACGAGGGCATAACTCGTTTTCTTTGAGGGGGTAGAATGCGATAGAATTTCGCGCTTTTACCTATTTTATGATATTTTAATGCATTTTTATGCTTATTTTGGCGATTTGCAGATGTCGGGTGCAAAATAAATAGATTCTTTGCATAAGAAAATGTGTTCATAAGTAACACAAGTGTTTTTATGTTGGCAAAAGAGTGCACATGAGTGGCACAAGTATTCGTCCAATGGGAGTGAGTTAAAAACTTTTGAAAATGTGGGAGTTTTCGTTTCAAGTTTCGGGATGAAACTTCTTTTAGGAGGGGGCAGACCGTAATCCCCCGTAAATTTATGGATTTTATAAATATATTTTAACGTATAGTTATTTATATTTAAGTATATTTTTGTATTTAAATGATTTATTTCTTCAAAGGTTGAAAGTCAAAGAAATTATTTTAATGATTTAAGAAAGTTTGATTATGTTTAATTACTTTTCTTCCTTGCTTTTGTTTGATTACTTTTCTTCCTCCTCAAGTTTTATTCAAAGTTTATGTTTTTTAAGATTTGTTTTTAGTATGATTATGTTTAAAAGCTTTAGTTTGATGATTTATTTATGAATCTAAGTTTATATAATTTATGTATTGAAGAAATAAAAATTCAGATTTGCATATTAGGTTTGAATTCGATTTTTAATTATCAAAGCATGAATTGTTAGGGTTTTAAAGATTGGGAAATCATAGTGGTTTATTATAGTTTATGAAATTGGTTATTTTTATGATTATAACTATGTTTAAATATGTTTTAAGGGAGTTTTAACTTATAATATATTGCTGAAAATTTAAAGGGAGTATTATTATGGAGTTTTATGATGAGTTTTACCAACTAGTATAGTAGTACTATACTAGGAGGTTTGGTAATCAAGTTTTTATGATGGGAAAAGTTTTTAAACATGTTTAAGAAGGTTTAAAGTATTTTATTATTGTTGTAAATTCATGAAGGATTGATTGTGAATTTATATTGGTTGTTTTAGTAGGAGAATTCTCTCTAGGCGACTTTTTAAGACTCGTTAAAGTGGCCTCCTCAATTTGTCTACACAAGGTACGTACATACCCGTGTGTTGATTGGTTTAGTATCATGATTTTAAGGATGAGAATTATGTAGTATCATGTATAGGAACTATGTTGAAGTTCATATATGATTTCTATTATGTTGGATTTGCATGTTTTATGCCGTTGTGTGAAACATGTTGATTATGAGATTTATATTATGTTTGTATGGAAAATTGATGCAAGCATATGGTTGGGAACTTTAATTTATTTTATTAATTCACATGGGGGAATTAATATATATATATATATATTTTTTTTTTTTTTTTTTTTTTTATATATATATATATTGGTTTGGATCATGATTGATCATTTGTTCCCTTTTGAGTATTTCATCGCCTTATCGAGGACCGAGGGCCTTATTTGGTAAGTTGATATTTTATACCTATGAAAGGTAGTTTGGTTGTTGGCTAGGTTCAACAAATAAAGGAAGTTTGGATTAAAGTTGGAATTAATCTTGGGTTGTTAAGTTGTGTGATCACTTATCTAATCCTAAGATAAAAATGGAAGTTTATGATTGTTGAATGATTATAATGTTTGTGTTTACTTGTGAGTCATAACAAGTAATAACCGGTTAATCATGTAAAGTGGAACTTAGATAGCAATAACTTTAGACTTGTGCACGCCCAAGTATCGACAATTAGGGAGTTGGAGTACATGGTGGTAGCCCATGGCTTTTCCCTGGGACCGGATCGATCACCGTGTCCTATTGTTATTTTAAAGGTTCCTCGATATCGTAGGTCATGGGAATACCTGAGTCGCGCCCGTATTTCGTCTTCCAAAGGGAAGGCCGGTTTTAGTTAGACAACCTCGGTCCATCGACTATTCCATTCAAAGTAATAAGAATGTTGTTATAAAGTTTAGTTCAAGAAAAGTTATGTGCAAGTTATTATATTGTTATTTATACCTACTTACTATTTATTTGTATCATGTTAGGATTGTTTATTTATGTAGTATGTAGTACTCACTTTGCCGATTACGTGCTTTTGTTCGTGTATGTTGATCATGGCTATGCCTTATTGATTATGCGATGACCCATTTTCGTGAGCAGCTCTAGGGATCAATAGCGCATTGTCCATCTACGTGGTTGAAGATGATGCATCATCGGGTTCTGGATCGAGAGCTTCAGGTAGTCTATTTATCATACTTTGAGTTTATACTTTTCGTAGTTGGTTTTGGTTTTAAGTTCGACTTTTGACTTTGTTGGTTTGACTTTGGAATCGACTTTCTAGTTGACTAAGTTTTATTTATAAAGTTTATTATTATGTTTTCCGCCGCAAAATTCTGAATAAGTCGACACGTTTTCACACGGCGATAATGCTTTGACGATTCTCTAAGTTTTATGTTAAAAAGGTATTTTAGAAAAGAGAGAATTGTCTGGTGTTACAAAGTGGTATCTAGGAGCTTTAGGTTTTATTGGCCTTTCGTGCCAACCTTAAATTTTTAGGTGCCTAACTAGCTAGTTACTTAAAATGAATTTCTTAGAATTGAGCTCCTACTTATTCATTGTGTTCAAATTACCTTTCAAAAATTCTTTTTCAAGATTTCAAGCATTATTTCGGTTCGAATTAATTTTTTTTTAAAAGCGTTCGAAATTTTTTTTATTGTGTCCGAATTTTTTATTTTTTTTTATTTATTGAGTTCGAAAATTTCGAACTATATTATGTAATTTTTTTTATTCTTTCATTTTCGGTTCCTTTATAAATTCGAAATTATTTAAATTATTTTAATACTCTAGTTTATTTTATTATTTTATGAGAGATGGGTTGTTTAGGAAGGGCATATAGGATAGAAATATTATATGTCTGCATTAAATAGTTAGTTCAGCATGATTATATTTTTCTTCCCTGCTAACTGTTTATGTTATTCCTATGCCTTATAATATTGTTGTTATTCTTGCTTACCTGTTTATTGTTGGGATTATAACGTTAAGTGAGAGTACCAATTGCTTATAGAAGTTATATTTATTTGTTATAGATTCCTAGCCATGTCTGATAGAGAAGATACTAGAGTAGGGAGCTACTACAACCCTATTGTGTTGAGTGATGATGGGAGTGATGGAGATTATGAGTCTGATGGTGATAGCTACACTAGCCTAGAGTTCATTATGCGTAATGTATTAAGAGGAGCATGCCCGATAGCTGATGATGAGATTCTTCATGAGTTTGACCGTGCAAGAGGAGACGCACTTAACCGATATCTACCATGCCGTTTGAGACCCGAGAGTGATTATGAGTCGAAGAGGGCGAGCCTCAATCTAAAAGGTTACGAAGATCCACGAGATTTAGAAGATATGTTTATTATAATACCGAGGACATCGATGAATTTGAAGATGAGGTTTTCACTTCCGTAAAACTACAAGGAATCAAAGGATAAGACTCGATGATGTTTCACCTTAGATTATTTACCTATTTATTTATGCTTTAAGAATAATGTTGGATAATTCGTCCAGCAGTGGTTTAAATTTATTTCATAGTACCTTTATTTTGTTTTAGGAAAAGTACAAAGATTATGGTTTAGAAAATTGTGATTAGTATCTTTTGAGAAATAAAAGTCAAATACTTAGTTATCCAAGTGAGCAGAATTTATTTTGGCACGCGAATGGGAATATTTTTATTTATTTGTTATGACTGAATTTTTATTGTGTTCTTGATGTGAATATTTTCATGGATGATCGATGATGACTATTCGGGATATGGTTGTAACTTCATGAGAAATTATTTGTCGATGCGACCTTTATGGTCAAATCAAATGTCCTTCCTAGAGAATGACATGTAAGTTATGTATGGAAACCTAAAGTAGAGTACGTCACTCTGTGTCGCAAGAGAATGGCTAACAACAGAACGATTTAGTCGATGTTATTCGCCTTTTGGCTGAGAAACCGACTCCAGAAAGAACCGAGCGTCCCGATTCTACCGGGGACATGTTTCGAGAGACTAGCCAAGGTTAAACCACCATACTTTAAGGGGGAAAAGATGATCCTACCTTCTTAGCGAACTGGATTAGGGAGTCTGAGGAAATCTTTGGGCCGTGAACCGTCCCGAGAATATGAGAGTAGGTCAAGTCAGGGCTGTACCTAAAAGATGAGGCTAATTTATGGTGGAGAGAAAATGGGGCTGGACTCAAAGGCCGCTGAGGGATTCAATTGAGACTCTTTTGTTACCGCCTTGAAAGGGAAGTTTTACCCCCGCTTTATGAGGAAACATTAAAGCCCAAGAGTTTATCAACCTTAGGATGGGGAGTATGACCATCTCTCGAGTACTATAGCAAATTCATAGCACTCAGTCGAGGTTTGCACCCGAGGTAGTAGCCATCGAGGAATTAAAGGCTCGAAGGCTTGAGCAAGGCTCGACTAAGGAAATCCAAATTAGGTCGGGTGGTGAAACTTTTTCATCTCTAGATATTGTGTATGGAAGAGCCGCTCACATTTATGGTCTTCAACGAGGCGTGATAAGAAGAATGCCGTAGTGGGCTAGAAAAGAAAGGATTTCCACGTCGGGGGAAATCAAGGGAATTTCAAAAAGAACAGAATGGGAATGGGAATTTCCAAGGGAGGAATAATCGGGGCTACAACAATAAGGGCCAATCCGAGAGAGTGTACCACCGTAAGAAGTGCAGTAATAGCCACCCCCGGGTAGAGACCCGCAAGGGAGACATAGTGACCTCGTAACTCACGCGTAAGAAGGGCCATAGGGAGTATGAGTGCTTTACTAAGCAAAAGAAGAGCAAAAATGGCAATGGGAGTGATAACCAGTGTGAGGTCTGGGTTCAACCAATCGGGAAATCAAGGTTCGAAGCCCGTAGGGGCAATGTAACAACCAAGGGAGCCACAATAAGCCCGCTTAGTGAGAGCAATAACAAACTGAACAAGGCTCCGGTAAACCGGTTCGTGATGAGTCGCAATGAAGCCGAACGATCCGCCGACGTAGTTTCCGGTACTTTTCTATTAACTTCGTGCTAGTCAAAGCGTTATTTGATTCTGGGGCGACTTATTCTTTTATTTCATCATCTCGTTATTAAAAGTCTAGGGTTACCAGATTTTGAGGTGATTGATTTGCTCGTTAGTATACCTACCGGTGAGACCATAAGGTGTACCAAGATGTTTAAAGATTTGCCTCCCAAGATAGTAGACCGTCTTTTTCCTTCGATTTGGCAGAGTTTAATCTCGGGGACCCAGATGTAATCTCTGGGATGGATTCGTTAGGTTTCTACAATGCCAAGATAGACCGTGAAGTTCATAAAGTAGTGTCGCGAAACCCTTTGGGGAAGCTGACCTTCATATAGACGCTTTGGGAAGCCCAAGAACTTTGGGGTTATTTCTACTATACAAGTGAGGAAGCTGATGACGAAGGGGTGTGAGCTATTTTTCCGTAGTGTGCAAGATGTGAGTAAAGAGATTGAGTGAAGATCGAGGATGTTCCAATCGTGAATGAGTTTATGGATGTGTTTCCGAGTGAGATTTCGGTATGCCGCCCGCTAGAGTCGGCTGAGTTCACCATGGACTTAGATCCCGGAATCGCACCTATATCTAAAGCACCCTATAGAATGGCACTTCCCGAGATGAGTGAGTCAAGACGCAGCCTGCAAGAGCCGTTCGATAAGGGTTATATTAGGCCTAAGGGCATCACCGTGGGGAGCTCCTCGTGGTTGCTTGTTAAGAAGAAAGACGGGAGTACGAGGCTGTGTACCGATTTGCGTTCGGGGTATCACTAGGTCGAGGGTAGCCGATAAGGATATACCTAAGACCGCGTTAGGACTCGTTATGGTCATTATGAGTTTACTCGTGAATGCCGCTTTGGGTTAACCAATGCACCCGCCATATTTATGGACTCGATGAATAGGATTTTCCATGAGTTCTGTGATAAGTTCGTTGTAGTATTCATCGATGATATCCCGATTTATTCAAAGAGTGAAAAGGAGCATGATGAACACTTCGAGGATTATATTGATATGCTTAGAAGAATCAATTGTATGCCAAGTTCTCTAAGTGTGAGTTTCGGCTTGGAGAAAGTAGCATTTTTGAGTCACTAGCGTGTCTAAGGAATGAGTCCCCTCAGAGATCTTGCTAAGATTCATGCCGTGAGCGAGTGGCCTACTCCAAAGAATGTGTCTATATCCGAAGTTTCCTAGGTCTAGCCGGGTTATTATAGGAGATTTGTGAGAGATTTCTCGAAGATAGCGAGGCCAATGACCAATTCTGATGAAGGAGTCAAAATTCGAGTGGATGAGAAGTGTGAGGAAGCTTTTCAGATTTTAAAAAAAGAGCGTTTGACCTCCGCACCGTTTCGACCCCTCGCCCGATGGGAATGAGGGATTTGAGGTGTATAGTGATGCTTCAAAAGAATGGCTTGGGATGTGTGCTGGGCATAATGGGAAGGTGATCGCGCCAAGCGCGCGGTCGCTAAAACCTCAGTGAGGCCACTTACCCTACCCATGATCTGGAGTTAGCCGGCTTTCGGGTTTGTCTTGAAGATTTGGAGATATTACCTTTGATGTGGGCAACCCCGCAAGATCTTTACCGATTTCATAAAAAGTTTGAAGTACATTTTCACCCGTGAAAGACCTCAACATGAGGCGCAGAAGATTGTTGGAGCTCGAGCAAAGGATTACGATCTAGACATCCAATACCATGAGGGGAATGCGAATGTAGTCAGCGATGGCAACAGTAGGAAATCGAGTCATAGCATGAATGCCTTCCTAGTTCCCCGAGGAATCATGTGTCGAGATATGCAAAGACTCAAGCCTAGAAATCTTAAATCCCTGGGAGATCGAGGCAACAATGAGTGCTTTGTCATTTGGGTCAGGCCGTTCTCGATCCATCAAAGAGGAGGGTCAAGTCGGGGATGAGCACCCTAGAGAAGATTAAGGAAAAGATGAAGCAAGGTAAGGAAGTTGATTTTAAGATCCATGATGATGGTAGTCCGAGGTCCAAGGGAGGGTGCTGCGTACCACAAAATGTGATCGACGAGCTTTGGAGGCTACTTATGGAACGGGAGGCATAATACCCATACTCCTCGTGCACCCCTGGGGTGACAAGCCGTATAAGGACCTAAGCGCATCTAGTCGTGGCCAAACATGAAGCGTGAGGTCAGCTGAGTTCGTGTCTAGGTGTCTAACTCCGTCGAAAGTCAAGATAAAGATTATGTAAGAGACCCACTGCTGGGAAGGTTCAATCCTTAGAGGTTCCTTGATGGGAAGTGATTCCATTTCGATGGATTTTGTGACCGCTTTGCCTAGGACAAGGAATGGCAATGATACTCTCTTGGGTTATTCATGGACCGTCTAACGAAGTCGACCGTGTTCATTCTAATTAAAGAGACATGGAAGGTGCTACAACTCATGAAGATGTATTATCAAGCATGTAGTGAGATCGTACGGGGTTCCAACCTCGATATTATTTCGTACCGTGATTCGAGATTCCTCTCAAAATTTTGGCGAAAAGGTCCAGCTTGAATCTCGGGGACAACATTGAAATGAGTGGCATTCGGCCACCCCGCGACCAATGGTCGACCGAGGACTAACCAAACTATGGAAGACATGTTTGGCAGGGCATGTGCTATCGACTTTCGCAGTTTGGGAAGACCAATTAGGATTTGATTGAGTTTTCATACAACAATAGTTATCAGTGCGAGTATTAAGATGGCACCTTTGGGCGGCACCGTATGAATGAAGTGTAAAGTCCCATCTACTGGAATGATTTTAGTGAGAATATAGTATCGGGGGAGACAGACCACTGAGGGAGACCGTCAAGAATGTGAAGTTGATTCATGCTAGAATTCAAGTCGCTTCAAGATAGGCAAAAGAGTTATGCCGATTTAAGCCAAGAGAGGACGAAGTTCGAAGTAGGTGAAAAGTGTTTCTCAGCATCACCAACTAAGGGCGTGATGTGATTCGGGGAAAAGGGCAAATTAAGTGCCAAATATGTAG